>ML437121.1:62787-77851 GCA_005239525.1 Nicotiana knightiana
ATTTATATTATTTAGATAGTAAATATAAAAGTGATTTTTAATTTTGACCAATGTTTACCTGAAAAGGGACCAACTTTGGTCGCTAATTATCCAGAAATTAAAATTAGCGACCAAAGTTGGTCGCTAAAGTTGAATCGGATTTATTTTATATTTTATGTAATATTTAAAATAATAATGGTTAAACGTTAGAACTGGGTCCCAGATTAGCGACCAAAGTTGGTCTCTATCTGCTTCCCCTTTTACAATCGACCATCTTTGGTCGCTACTTTTAAATTATATTTATTTATATTTTATAATTTTATTTAAATAATAATATAATTATTAAATTTATATATTTGGGTTCCAGATTAGCGACCAAAGTTGGTCTCTACTTTCTTCCCCTTTCAAGAGCGACCAACTTTGGTCGCTAATTTTAAATTTTATTATTAATATTTTATAATTTTTTTAAAACAATAATATAATTATTAAAATTTTATAATTGGGTCCCACTTTAGCGATCAAAGTTGGGCGCTAAATTCAACATTTCTTTGACCAAGAAGGTCTGACCAGTCCGTTCAATATTTTGACCAAATTAGCGACCAAATAGCGACCAATCTTGGTCGCTGATATATTTACAATTATTTTTTAATAATTTTCTTCAATTTAGCGACCAACTGTGGTCGCTTTTCCCGACAGACCAGTTTTGGTCGCAAAAGTTTGGTCGCTTTTTACCGGATTTTAGTAGGGAAAGTTCAACCTCGTATATTGCTATTTGGCCAAAATATTATATTTTTAGTAAATTACTCGTCTTACAAGTTGTTAGTTTAGAGGTTAATTGTGCAACATTGAGCTAAATTATATTGTTTTATGTGTAGGAGCATCGGAATACAAATACGAGTGAAAGTTGCACAAAAAGAGGATGAAAATGCAAGAAAAGAGCACAAAAAAGCCAAGCACCCAAACTGTGTTACAGACCAGGGGCTTCGCGAGGTCTATAGCCAGCTTGACCGCACTACGGACCAGATTTCGCGAGGTTTATAGCCAGCTTGACCGCGCTACATACCAGGCTTCACGAGGTCTATTGCTAGGTTGACTGCGCTATACGCCTGGCTTCGCGAGATCTATAGCCTGGTAATTAAAAGTCATGGGTTAAAAGCCTCCAACCCAGATTTGGACTCAAGGACTTCAACCCTAGCTTATAAATACTCCCTAAACGTGTCTAAGAGGGGGAGAGGACGTTTTTAGAGCAAATTCGATCTAAAGGAGATATTTTTGTAGAGGGTATTCGACCTAAGGAGGCAAGAATACACCAGGAGCAACGCGGAGAATTCTTCTACGAGTTTCACTTCCTTCTTCCTATTTTCATTATTGGTTATGAATTCTAGTATTGTAGTTTTGCATACTATTATGAATAACTAATTTGTTATCTAGGGTTTTTATGAAACCTTTTGTAGGATGAATTCTTATTACGTTTTTATATAATTGAGCCGTTGGATTTCTCTACTTGTTCGACTACGTGTTTATTGTTGTTGATTGAATGGTCGTCAATCGACTGTGCCTATTTAGCATGTATTTCTTTGAAAAGGGTACATATTTAGGTAGTTGTTGAACAATATCACTCCTAACGTATGTGAAGAATCAATACGGAAGGATTAAAGGTGGATTAGGAATAACGAAACCTTGGTGCGATCTTAGTGAGCGGTGAATTAGTGCCAGCTAGCGTAGTTTGGAAGAATATGTCCAATAAATTGTGATAGTTGCTCGGAAGAGAATTACGACACCCGAAGTACTCACGATCAGGAGAATACTTAGGCGAAATTATACAAGATGTAGCGGGAAGAATTTCGATAATCGGAGAAATCATAACTCTAGACCTCCTTAATCTTTTCTCCCCTCGTATCTTTAGTTGTTAATCTAAAACTTTAATTTGCTAGTTAATTAGTTTAACATAAGAATCTGTAAATTTAACTTAGGAATTGTTCGAACTTTTCTTCTTAGTGATACTTAAGAATTATAGTGAAGCCTTAATTTTCTATGAGAGTCGACTCCGGACTTTTAGACCGGATTATATTTGCAGCGACCGCTTACTTTTTTAGGAATAAAGTTGGGCGTGATCAAATTTTGACATTTAGTTGTTTTCCTAATTTGAAGCTAGATTTATCATTTTCTCCAAAGAAGAAAGAACATTAATGTCCTACTATAATTTAAAACGACCATTATTCTAAATAGTTGCAGTTTCTTAAAGTAACAACTTTCCATTTTTGGGGATACATGATTTTGTGTTGTAGTCTGGACGACATTATTAAAATTACCCACCCATCCATGAATATGTGATTTGACTAAACGAATGAGTTTCATTATCAATTGCTTTCTATATCTTTGTTTTACTTTCCCAATTGGGACAGAGAATCTAATTTGAAGAAGCTTTTGTGTAGACGCTAAAAGTAGTTGAAAATCCTTGTTTGTTATCATCGAAGTTAAAACCATATATAGGCAGTTGATATATTTTTAAATATAAATTATATTAGTATTGGAGCAATGGTAAAGTTGCTTTCGTATGACTTATAAATCACAGGTTCAATAGGAGGAATCAACTATTGATGTTTGTGTCAAGGTAGGTTGATAAATTACACCCCTTGGGGTGCAGCCCTTCCCCTGCCACTGCGCGAAGGCGAGATGCTTTGACCTATAGGTCACGGGTTCAAGCCGTGAAATCAGCCATTGATGCTTGTGTCAAGGTAGTCTAGTTAAATTACACCCCTTGAGGTGCATCCCTTCCCTGGACACTGCGAGATGCTTTAGCCTATAGGTCATGTGTTCAAGTCGTGAAATCAGTTGTTGATGTTTGCGTCAAGATAGACTACCTATATTACGTTCGTTGGGGTACGATTCTTTTCCAGACCTTGCATGAATGCAAGATACTTTATGCATCGAGCAAACATTTTCTACATCAGAAAATGCAAAGATTTTTACACTTCAATATAATTTGTGATAATATGTTAGTTGCTATTTTATCATGTTATCAAGTGATGTTTATTAAAGATATATTTTATTCATAATTGTCATATATGTGATTTAATTTGGTTGAGTAAATATTCTTTTACCCTCAATGTATATATAAAAACTAAACTCATTCTTTATTATTTTCATTTTAAGCTTATTTTGAGAGTGCAACCAGCTCTTCTGATCAATTTTAAGCTGCAAAAATGGGAACCGATCTCGTTCTTATTGCAAAGTCTAAGGATTTCTCAACTTATAAAATATTAATTTACCAGGAAAAAAAAGACTATAAATATTTCAAGACTTTTTACTAGATAAACACGAAAACATAATTTGTACCAATATAATAAATAAATTTTTTTTTATCGCTTAACCATATCACCTCAATTTTATCATTTAACCTAAACTACAGTGCCTACATAAACAATGACTCTCATTTTATACAATGAAAAGAATTAAAGAATAAATCTGATTATACAATGAAAAGAAAATATGTAATTTCCCTACTATAATTGTAGTCATACCAAACTGTTCTTCCCAACTTATTTTATGTGACGGTATTTGATTAGGAATATAATATAAGAGAAAAAAGATTTTTAAAATTTATAATTGAAAAACAAATCATCACCTTAAAAATAAAAACATAACCTAAACATTTCTATGCGTCAACTTTTTCGAAACATACTAACAAGGAAGAGTTACCCGTATTTTTAAGATATATATATATATATGTGTGTGTATTATCTATATTATATATATTTTGACTAACGTATTGTTTATCCTATAAACGGATAATAATTGAATTTATACGTGATATTAAGGATACATGATATAACTTGGCTCAAATTGGAAAAAATAAATAAATTGATATTGAAATTGATTGTAAAAAGAAATAAAGGCAAACCAAGCAAATCGTATAGTTTTGGCCCTCGATAGGTCACCCTCGAACCAAATGAAATATTCTACTGATATATGAACAGAATAACAGGATATTGAAAGCTAAAAGAAGTCTGTGTATTGCTTTGTATTGCGTGAATGTAATGTGTTTTACAAATTATCAGACTCCCTTTATATAGTAGGAGAATCCTACTCTTGATACAATTCTAAATACAGTAAGAAATCAGCCTCTTCTTGATACGTGTCGGGATTTCCATTGTGATCCTCGCTCGATCACGGATACTTCAGCTTTTCGTTATGTGACTCGGTAAACTTTACTCGAGTCTCGCTCGATCTATGTTTTGCTCGGATCGATCTCTGGGTCACGAGCTCAGCAATCTAACTTCACACCTGATTCGATATAACACGGGGTTGAATTTTGACCTATCATGTTCCAATTTCAATTAGTCATACAGATGACAAACTCGATTTTGATCGTATACACGTATGCAATTTGATTCGTTAGACCGGTTAATTTTATATTTTGCCGTAATCTTAGTATGATTTACAAAATTTCCTTTTTACTGAATTTAGAAAATCCATACACGTTCCAGTCGCAGATCACGCGTCACGTGTGACAACTATCCCCCGTTAGTCACACCAAATCTATAGTCAATATATGCACATTACAGTCACGCTTTTAAACCCTCTCGACCTTTCCAAAATTTTGCAGAAAGCATCTATCTTTGCCACGTGTCATCATTTTATTCGTCGGTTTCAGCTATAAATATCATCTTTCTCCCTTCTCTGCATATACACAGTTCTCTCTAGTCTCGCATTTCCATTTATTGCGGCTGTCTCTAATTCGCTTGGTGCAGGTCGGGACTAATTCGCCGGCGGCGGCGGAAATCACGACGGCGGTGATTATTGTTAAATGAAGTTTAGATGTACGAAGTTATAAACAATTTTTTTTTTGCGACGAAATTTGAGTCCCGCCTTGCATCAACTGAATTGGAGACTGCTGTGAATTGAATATTTCGAGATTGATTTCAGCTAATTCAGCTTCCTTCTGCATCGATCTAATATCTTTTGCCTTTTGTTTCCTCTCAGGTTTTACTCAACTGTTTTAGTTTGATTCCAATTGTTACTCCTTTGTGTGTGTGTTTTTTTTCTTCTTTGTACTTCAGATTTGATTTGCCTGGATCTGACTTTGTAGATTGGTGACTGTGTAATTCAACTGCTAGATCTTGCTTTTATATATATTTTATCGATTTAAGTTATATACACCAGAGTATTAAAATCTATTTAGACTGAGGATAAGTTAGTTACTATGTGTATTAGATTTCAATTAATGCTTATTGATAGATTAACATGTAATTACCTAATAAGTAATCTGATTAGATACATAAGTTTTACACCATCAATGTACAGAACTTGAACTCTTTATTTTATATAGTTCTCAGGATGTAGGAGATAGTGGTACACTGGTACTTGAGTAGTGATTGCTGAAAGTGAGATTTAACAATTTTGATGCCAATGATGAAGTACAGATTTCCGATTTTAGAATGCAGTTAAAGATATTGTTTATCCAATCTGTTTCATTTTATTTGAGTTGTTCTGATAAAGATTGACACTCTTAATACAGAACACTTTAGTCATAAAATGTTTGAAAAGTCATAACATGTTTGCAAAGTCTTTTCTTTATTAATATTCCTGGTCTATGACGGTTATATTTGGGGTACCATGTCTTCTGTGATTTAATGATGCCACGCATATCAGATAGATGGAGTGTAAAAACTATAAAGATTTAATTTATGATTTATGGTGATACAACAACAACAACAAACCAGTATGTTTCTAACAGGTTGGGTCTGGGGAGGTTAGTTTGTACGCAGACCTTCTGTTTCCAATAGACTTATGATTTCTGGTGATATTGCTTCATTTTGTATGACTCGTTCAAAAAGGTTGACACTTTCATTTATTTGGAACGCTTTAGTCGTAACATGTTCTAAACATCTAATCTTTATTATAATTCCTGTTCGATCATGGTTACATGAAATGAAACTGGGGAGAATGATATTTGGTGATTTGAGATGAAGAAGCGTGTGAGGTAATTCTTTCTAATTGGATTTTGATACAATCCCACCTTTGAAAACTTATTTTAGGAGAAAACATGAAAAAGAGGAAATAAGATTTGTGCAGCTTTGACCAAGTCCAACTTCTCTCCAGCATGAAAAAACTGCCTTAGGAAGATAGTGCCTCTTTAATTCTGTCCAGCAGTTATCAAATATTCCAACCTGCTATCTGATTAGGCTTTACAGTTTTCTAGTTATTTTAAACAATATGTATTCTATAAATATCTAGTCAGGATTAGTTTTAAGGGCATTGAATGTTTGTCTAAATATTAGTAGTTTTGTCCACTCCATACGGACAGATATGTATGTTGTAAATTGTGTTTAAGATTCTTGCACAATCTATTGCCAATCTCAATTTCTTTCATAAATTTTCAGCATCTAACAGATTATCGGTGGCCACCTTCCAAGTTTTTACCATGTTTTCTGTGATTTAATGATGCGTCCTTACGTATTCAGATGGATGGAGTGTAAAAACTATAAAGATTTTCTTTGATTTCTGGTGATACTGTTTCATTTTGTATGACACCTTCTAAAAGATTGCCACTTTTATAAATTTGGAAACTCTTTAATGGTAACGTGCTTCAAAAATCTTTCTTTCTTAAACTCTTGGTAAATCAATTTTTTATTCAATGAACAGGGAAGAATCATGTTTGGTGATTTGAGATGAAGCGTGTGAGATAATTCTTTCTTATTGGATTATCAATTTCCACCCTCCAAGTTTTTATGGAGCTTTTGTGATTTGAAAAGCTGTTATATATATCTGATGGGTTGAGTGGCAAAACTATAAAGATTTGATCTTTGATTTCTGAACTGTTAGCATCAAGTTTAGATGGTATATTTTATCTCTCATGGAATGTGAATTAAGAGAAAATTGGTTAAAGAGGTCCTGCTTTCCTAACACTCTTTTTTCTTGGGATTGCAGCAATTTTATATTTTGGCAACTGTTACACTTAGGTCATATCTGAGGATGTATAGACATTTCAAAATTTTATCTCAAATTGGTCATACAGGTTGTGGAATAAAAAAAATGGAAAAACTTAAACATTTAATGTTGTCATTCTGCAGATTTAACTGCAAAATCATCACCAAAATAAGATGGGAGTTCTTGTATGACTGCTCAGTTCTGGGATTTGAGCTATACTGGGCCTTATCCTAGGGACATTCACTAGTTTTATTTTCTACAGTTGTTTGAAAGTGTGAATGAACATGGTCTCCTGATTCCTAGCTTTGCTCTTGCCGGAGGAGTTTGGTTGTTTGGTTATCTCATGTAAATTGCTTGAAAACAAAGAGTTGCATGTGGGAGTAACTTTAGAGTATGAATTCAGAAGTGCCTCTCAATTAGTGTTTGAAAAGCACTTGATCAGCAATTAGTGTTTGACTAAGCTTTTAAATATTATTTCTAAGTGTATTGATTTTCAAAAAAGTGTTTTTGGCTTGAAGAAGCTTGCCAAACAGGCTATTATAGCTTGTTTGGCCTGTTTGGCCAAGCCAGTTTGTGCTTGGCTAATCACTCTAAAAAGCATTTTCGAGCAATAATTTGTGTTTAGTCAAGTTTTTCAGAAAGTGTTTTTAAGTATCAAATTACGAATAAGGACATGAATAGATTACTTAATAGTTGATATTATAAGTAAATAAATAATCTCAAAAATTTGTTATTACATGCAATAATTAAATCTTTTTATTTTATTTAAGTAAAATATGAAAATAAAATTTAAAAGTACTTAATTATTTTAATATAAGTTAAATATATTAAAAATTATTCAATAATTAAAAGCATTCATCCCTAAAGTCACTATATATTAGGAAGCTACTCTAAAAACAATAAGAAATAATTAACGGTTATTTTGGTATATACTATATTTTGTTAAGAGTACTTTTGATAAGAAAAAGTCAAAACTGCTTCTACATTTGGGAAGAAGTTACTTTTTGCTACTTTTCAGAAACTGCTTCTGCTTCTTCCCAAAAATACTTTTTTGCCCAAAAAAACTTGGCCAAACATTTTATGTTAGAAAAAAAAAAAATACATTTTGGCCTTTTGAGAAGCCTGGCGAAACAGACTATTAGACTCTAAGATATTTATGTTGTCCGTTGTTTTTGTAGAATGTGAAGCTAGGAATCTTGTATTGGTGTTGTATTTGCTCTGCAAACATAGGTACAACTGTCTTCTTGGACTGATGTAGGAACTGTAGCAAGAAGGGAATATGTTGCTGCTGACAAGATTTCAGGAATATAAGACCACTGGCTGGTGTGAACCATAGGTAAAAATTTTAAATTTATACTGCAAAATGAAAGAAAAATTAAAATGTACCACAAATTCTATGGTTATATATCAGACACTGTTAAAATTTCTTAGAATCTTCATTTCAATATTTTTATCTATTTTGTTTAAAAAGAGAATTAGGTAAAGAGATTACAGTTTGTAAGGAATTGTGAGAAAGGGCGTTATTTCAAATTTCAAAACTTATTCAAAGAAGAAAATTATTTAGTTAATGGTATAATATAGGCAGGTTGCGTTGTTATGAACCTTAGCTAGAAACAATAATGCACGTGTAACAAACCAAATCGTATCACAAACAGAGACTTGTATTTTATAATCACTGAACGAAATTACACTGTAAAAGAAAATGCTAATGGAATGAAGAACAACAATTAACTAGGAATTAGAGGAACAAGGAAAGGATAACCAGAAGGGGATGAGAAGTTTCAGCCATTAGAAAGATAGAGATGACAAGAACGGACTCAGCTGAAGCCTCAACGCAATTCACATGCTCTCCTCCTCGCACAAACTGATAATTATAACAACTACATTTCTTCTTGCTCAGTAACTCTTCGACACGTGTACCTCTATATACGATCAAAATCGGACTCACCCGATTTTGTTTGATTAATCGAGACCAGGATGGTAGGCCGAGAATCGATCCCGTGTTATATCAAACCGAGACATGAAGGTGCGGTACCAAGCTCGGATTCGAAGTACCAATCGAGATCGAGACCAAACGGGATAGACATCGAGCGAGACCGAAGAAAGCCTACTAACAGAAAGCCGAGATATCCGTGATCGGGCAAGAATCGTGACGGAAATCTTGGCACGATCAAATCAAGAACGGTTATTTAGCCAATCATGAGATTTCCTTCTGTATTTAGAATTGTACCATAAGTAGAATTCCTCTACTATATAAAGGGGGCTCTAATCATTTGTATCATCTAGTTCTCGCATAACTGAGCCGAAGATCTCCCGAAAACAGCATATCTATCCCCTCTGGGGTAGGGGTAAGGTCTGCGTATACTTTACCCTCCCCAGACCCCACTGGTGGGATTTTACTGGGTTGTTGTTGTTGGCGTTGTAGTTCTCGCATAACAAAGCGATACAATACATTTCTTTCTGTTAAGCTCTCTTGTTATTCTGTTTAGTTCATATTTCTTAATCATACACTCAACCGGTTCGAGGGCGATCTAGCTCGAGGGCCAAGTTGCACTTTGTACTGGTTTGCTTTATTTTACAGTTAATTTCTAGCATTAATTATCATATTTATCAATTTGTGCTAGGTGAAATCACATATCCATAAAATCCCTTAGAAATTTAATTTTTATCTGATTTTAAGGGTAAACAATTTGGCGCCCACCGTAGGGCTAAGGATAATAGTGATTGTCTGGTACTAATTCTTATAACACACACTGCTTTACGCTTGTTCTCGTAAGTATTTTTGATTTCAGGATCAATATGTCGAACTCTCAAACAATACACACACACGCCGACAATGGCCTTGACTTTCACGGGGAAAACGACAATATAGCCGCCCCAGGGATCGAAGTACCTTAGGCTGACCTCGAGGGAGTACCGGCTGCAGACCCCATCGACGTCAGTTCCCATGTTGCCCTTAATAAAATCTAAGCGTGGACCCCGAAAATAGCATCCGCAGGGATGTTCGATCGGCCGGTCAAAATGCACAGGGCGGCGAAGACGCCGGAGTCAGCCTTCGATTAATATTTGAAATGTTGCAGGCTCAACAAACTGCCATAGCGCAACTCCAAAATCAGAACCACGCACCAAGCAGAGTCGAACCCGAGCCCTCACTAGAAGTTGTTCATAGGGTCGAACCAGTACCGGAGAGGTCAAACGTGAATGAATCAGGGACTGGCCCCGCTATTATGAAAATGCTAGAGGATCTCACGAGGCGAATTGAATCAGGGAGAAGAATATTGAAGAAAATGACAAAAAAAGTAGAAACGTATTACTCCCGAGTTGATCAAATTCCGGGGGCACCACCGCTTCTGAAGGGTTTGGATTCGAAGAAGTTCGTGCAAAAGCCTTTTCCCCCAAGTGCGGCTCCTAAGCCCATCCCAAAAATTCTGCATGCCAGAAATTCCCAAGTATTATGGAACCACCGACCCCAATGAGCATGCCACTTCTTACACGTGCGCAATAAAGGGGAACGATTTAGAGGATGATGAGATTGAGTCTGTTCTGCTGAAGAAGTCCGGAGAAACTTTATCGAAGGGGGAGATGATATGGTATAATAATTTGTCGGCCAACTCCATTGATTCCTTTGCCATGCTCGCATATTCCTTCGTCAAAGCACACGCCGGAGCCATAAAGGTCGATACTAGGAAGTCGAACCTCTTCAAAGTGAAGCAGAAAGACAACGAGATTCTCAGAGAGTTCGTATCTCGGTTCCAGATGGAACGTATGGGCCTACCCCCAGTCGCAGATGATTGGGCCGTCCACGATTTTACTCAAGGGCTGAACATACAAATTTGGTGGCCTCACGACAGTTAAAACATAATTTAATAGAATACCAGGTGTAACCTGGGCCGACGTGCACAATCGGTACCAGTCAAAATTCAGGGTCGAGGATGATCAGTTGGGAACTCCTTCCGGGTTCGTTTATCCAAACAGGCTCGTCGACAGAATTCAAAGGGATATCGACAGAGAACCACGATCGAACAGAGATCGGTATCAACCAACGATGGAGATCGGAGAAATAACGGTCCTGGACGCAACCCTGTTCGAAGTGATCGAAGAAATTATCGAGGATAGAGCTCCCGAGGGCTCATGAGTAAGGGTGGTTTCGATAGAAATGTCGAGCCCACAGAAGCATTGCGACTATCGGAATACAACTTCAATGTTGATGCATCATATATTGTATCGGCCATCGGATGGATCAAAGACACCAGGTGGCCCCGACACCTACAGACCGATCTGGCCCAGAGAAATCCTAATCAAGTGGGCAAATATCATGGTACTCATGGTCATAGAACAGAGGGCTGCAGACAGCTGAGGGAAGAGGTAGCCCATTTTTTTAACGAGGGTCACCTTCGAGAATTCTTGAGCGATCGAGCTAAGAACCACTTCAGAGACAAGGATGCAAACAGGAAGAATAAACAATAATAACCACAACACGTGATTCACATGATCGTTGGTGGGGTCGACATTCCACAGAGACCCGTATTCAAGCGCACCAAGGTGTCGATCATGAGGGAAAAGCGAGCTCGAGATTATGTACCGAAAGGGACCTTGTCTTTCAATGACGAGGATGCAGAGGGGATCTCAAAAACCACAATGACGCACTTGTAATATTTATTCTTATGAATAAAATTCCGGTAAAACGTGTTTTGATTGATCCAGGTAGCTCGGCCAACATCATCCAATCAAGGATCGTAGAGCAGCTCGGTCTACAGGATCAAATTGTGCCCGCAGCCCGGGTTCTTAACGGTTTCAACATGGCGAGTGAAACCACCAAAGGTGGAATTATTTTGCCAATGAACGTGATCGGGACCATCCAAGAAACAAAGTTCCAAGTGATCGAGGGTGACATGAGGTACAATGCCCTGCTCGGAAGACCTTGGATCCATAATATGAGGGCAGTACCCTCGACCCTTCACCAAGTTCTAAAGTTCCCGACACCGGAGGGAGTCAAAACAGTGTACAAAGAGCAACCTGCCGCCAAGGAGATGTTTGCAGTCGACGAAGTGATACCGGTCTCAACACTCTCATCAGTAAAGTGATCGGATTCGAAGGGAAACCAAGAGGCCAAATAGCAACCACAGGTACCAGCCTCGACCCAATCGGGGGAGGGGGACAGACGAGGACGATGAGTATTGGATCCCCCGATCTTTCATAATTCCTCATGACTCCGACACCACAAAATCAATGGTCGAAGAGCTGGAACAAGTCATACTGATCGATTATCTGCCCGAATGAAAGGTATACCTGGCACGGGGTTAACTCTTAAGCTCAGGAAAAAAACTTATTTAATTCCTTTTAGATAATATGTATTGTTTTGCTTGGTCCCATCTCGACATGAGACGGATCCCACCTGACATCACTACCCATCAATTAAGCCTAGACCCGAAGTTCCGTCCAGTAAAACAAAAAAGAAGGCCCCAATCCGAGGTTAAGAATGCATTCGTCAAGGACGAGGTAACCAAACTTCTCAAAATAGGGTCCATTCGGGAAGTAAAATATCCCGAATGGTTAGAAAACGTAGTGGTAGTCCCTAAGAAGGGAAATAAACTTAGAATGTGCGTAGATTATAAAGACTTGAACAAAGCATGCCCTAAGGATTCTTTTCCTTTCTGAATATTGATCATATGATCAATGCCACGGCCGGCCACGAGATTCACAGTTTTCTCGATGCCTACTCCGGGTACAACCAAATACAGATGAACCCGGAGGATCAGGAAAAGACTTCGTTTATCACTAAATACGGCACCTATTGTTATAATGTATCGGGCTAAAAAATGCTGGTGCAACTTATCAACGCCTAGTAAATAGAATGTTCGAAGAACAAATAGGAAAATCAATGGAAGATTATATTGATGGCATGTTAGTTAAGTCCATGCGAGCAGAGGACTATTTGAAACATTTGCAGGAGACTTTCGATATACTGAGAGAGTACAATATGAAGCTCAACCCAGAAAAGTGTGTGTTCGGGTCGGCTCGGGTAAGTTCCTTGGCTTCATGGTATCTAATTGGGGGATCGAGATCAACCCGGATAAAATCAACTATCGAGGATATCACGGTCGTGATAATGTCAAGGTCGTACAAAGGCTAAGGGGGCACATAGCCTCCTTAGGACGATTCATTTTGAGGTCCTCGGATAGGAGTCACCGATTCTTCTCACTGCTTAAGAAGAAGAGTAGCTTTGCATGGCCTCCGGAATGTCAACAAGCCCTGGAGGAACTAAAATGATAATTATCGAGCCCGCCACTGCTTCACACCCTGAAAGCTGACGAGCAACTCTAATTGTACTTGCCAGTCTCGAAAATATCGGTAAGTGGAGTCCTAGTTCGAGAGAAACATGGTACGCAATTCCTTGTTTATTATGTTAGTTGAACCTTAGGTGAGGCCAAAACCAGTCCACACTTATAAAAATTAGCGCTTGCTTTAATAAGCGTCTCTAGAAAATTAAAATCATATTTCCAATGTCATCCAATATGTGTTGTAACCACCTATCCTCTTTGCAATATTTTGCACAAGCCCTAACTTTCGGTTCGGTTGGCCAAATGGGCCGTTGAGATCAGTGGGTACGACATCGAGTATCGACCCCGAACGACCATCAAGTCTCAAATCTTGGCAGACTTCGTGGCCAACTTCATGCCAGCCATCGTACCCGAGGTCGAACGAGAACTGTTATTAAAATTGGGTACATCATGGGGGTGTGGACCCTCTTCATGGACGGTGCTTCGAACGCGAAGGGGTCTGGGATGGGTATCATTTTGAAACCACCCACGAGTAATATTATTAGACAATCTATCAGGATTTCAAAATTAACTAACAATGAGGCCGAGTATGAGGCTATGATTGCAGATCTCGAGTTGGCTAAAAGTTTGAAGCAGAGGTCACCGAGGCCAAATATGATTCCCTCCTCGTGGTAAACCAATTCAATAGGACTTTCAGTCCGAGAAGATCGAATGCAGAGCTACTTCGATAAGCTACAGGTAACTGTACATCGATTTAAAGAATGGACCTTATAACATGTACCTCGAGAACAGAACAACGAGGCCGACGCTCTTGTAAACTTAGGGTCATCGGTCGAAGATGACAAACTCAACTCGGGGACTATCGTACAACTCATGAGATCGGTGATCGAAGAAGGACACGCTGAAATAAACTCCACTAGTCTGGCCTGGGACTGGAGAAACAAGTACATATAGTACTTAAAAACGGGAAACTTCCGTCAGATCCGAAGGAATCGAGAGCTCTACGTACGAAGGCAGCACAATTTACTTTGTCTGAGGACGGAACACTGTTTAGAAGGACGTTCGATGGACCATTGGTAATATGTTTGGGATCGGGAGATACCGATTACGTCTTACGGGAGGTTCATGAAGGCACTTGTGGAAATCAGTCCGGTGTCGAGTCATTGGTCCACAAAGTAATCAGAGCAGGTTATTATTGGATCGACATGGAGAAAGATTCAAAGAAGTTCCTTCGAAAATGCGACAAATGTCAAAGGTACGCCTCAATGATTCACCAGTCCGGAGAGAAACTCCATTCGGTCTTATCCCCATGGCCATTCATGAAATAGGGAATGGACATCGTCATCCCTCTTCCGTCGGCCCCGGGTAATTATTTTTCTAAATGGGTTGAACCACATGCTTTTGAGAAAGTTAGAGAAAAGGAAGTCATAGACTTCATTTGGGACCACATTATATGTTGATTCGAGATGCCTGCCGAGATCGTATGTGATAATGGAAAGAAATTCATCGGCAGTAAAGTAACTAAATTCCTCGAGGATCACAAGATCAAGAGAATTTTATTGACACCTTATCATCCCAGCGGGAACGGACAAGGCGAATCTACCAACAAAATCATTATTCAAAATCTTAAGAAGCGATTGTCCGACGCTAAAGGAAAATGGAGAGAGATACTGCCCGAGGTTCTTTGGGCATACCACACAACGTCGAAGTCTAGTACAAGAGCAACGCCATTCTCGTTAGTCTATGGCGCCAAGATCTTATCCCGGTCGAGGTTGGGGAGTGATGCGAGACTAAATTGCATAGTTTAACATGTGATATACCTTACATTTTATGCGCATTAATGATAAAATTACACTTGTTATGTGCTTAAT
>ML437122.1:0-95156 GCA_005239525.1 Nicotiana knightiana
TATATATATATATATATATATATATATATATATATATATATATATGTACATAGGTATGCATATGTGAATATAATTACTCTTAGGTAGATTTTCTTTACATGCATAGTTATATGAGGTTGAGAAATATACAAGAAGTTAGTGGGGTGAAATTTCTTTTATATTTGTTTGGGTGACTGGGTTGATTTCTTCTGAATGAGAAATTATATGGGACCCAGCCACATTCTATGGTACTTCAACGTGGTAGATGCCTTTGGAGGAGAGAATAGTGATAATAGGGCTTGACCTTTGGAAGAGAAACATTAAACTAATAATAGCTTTGAAATTAAGAGTAAAGTCGGCACCTGTGGAAAACATAAAAGTAATTTCTTTTTTAAATTTAATCCATAGACATCAAAGTTGGAGGATTCTTTTGAGAAAGTAAATGCTAGTCTACTTTTAAATACCAGCACAAAGGAAACTGTAAGGGAGTTCTTGTCTATTTTCAATATATGGCATCAACACTTCGTAAACAGTAAGGTAATTTCATTGAATTAAGAAAAAACTTTTGATATCGATTCTTGGATCACTGATACTTATATATAAGGCACACATACTGAATATTGGGCTGGATAGTAATATTGAGATTAGTTTTCACATTTAAACTCTTGGTTTAAGGTATACAATATTAAGATTTAACTCTAAGCTTGAAAGTTTGGGATATTGAGATTTGACCGACTAGTGTAATTTACATTATTAATCAATATTTTATTTAGATTGAGATCATTGGAGGCCGTTTTGTTGGTGTCCTAGACGTCAAAAGGTTGAGAAATCTGTGTTAGCGAGGTAAGTGAGACTTTAAGCTTTGATGCTTGCTTTTCTAAAACCCGTTTTGAAAATGTGTTTTCTCTGTCTGGTCCATGTGTTGGGACAAGCGTGCACTTGGAAGAATCGGTGGTCTTAGACTAGCCGTAAATATATTATATTATGAAGCAAAAAAAATTATTTTATAAGTTGTTTGATGGCATGATACGACTGTGAGTCATGATGTTGAGTTTGATAGTTTGATACGATTGTATGCCATGATGTTGAGTTTGATAGTTTGATATGGCTGTGAGCCATGGTGTTGAGTTTGATATGGTTGTGCGCCATGATATTGAATTGGATAGTTTGATATGGTTGTGAGCCATGTTGTTGAGTTTGATACGGCCATGCGCCAATGATATTGAGTTTGATAGTTTGATACGGCTGTGAGCCATGGTGTTGAGTTTGATACGGCTGTGCGTCATGATATTGGGGCATTATGTATGCCTTTATACATCACCCGAGCATTGTGTATGCTTCTTGATATTTATATTTGGGGCATTGTGTATGCTATGTTATGATATTTGAGGCATTGTGATGCCGCTGTGGACTCGTAAAGGTGTTGTTTAATTTCTTTCACTGCAGTCATGACAAATCCTTAGTGTATACTGTGTTAAGATATGTGCACTCTTGTTGGTAAATTCTTATTAACTCTATTGATACATATGTATTGAGTTATTGTATAATTATCGTATTTATTATATCGCTCTTGTTGCGGTGTATTTGTATTATCTAAAACTTGTTCCATAAATATTCAGAGTGGCGGGTCGAGGATCTTACTGGGTTATATTTACATATAATTCACTCCTTACCTGCATGTCTATGCAAATACTATTGGTGAAGACGGAGCTGATAGCTGACGAGTTCACTAGAGTTGATTTGGTTATTGAGGTCAGCCGCCGCATTGTTCGTGGAGGCTGCCAAAAGAGTCTTTATCATTTATTCATATGATGTCTTTTGTAATTCTCTTAGATGCTCCATGGTCTAGTGTAGAATTTGGGCTAGAGTTATAATTTAATATTTTGAGATACTAATTGTTCGTAATTAATTATCAGATAATTTGGATACTCATAATTAATCAAATATTGCAAATTAATGGTTAAGGTATGAACGTATGGTTCGCCTGGCAGGTGGTGTTAGCTAGGTTCCAGTCACGTCTAGGGGTAATTTGGGACGTGACATCAACGTGCTACCAGGACGGCGTGGTCACAAGTTCAATATCATAATTTGTCCAGCGTGGTCATAGGCTCAATATCATAATCTGCACGTCATGGTCACATGCTCAATATAATGGATTCGCCCGGCATGGTCTCAGGCTCTATCATAATCCGCCTGGAATGGTCACATGCATATCAACACAATTCACCAGGCGTGGTCACATGCATAACAATACAATTCCGCCGGCATAGTCACATGCATAATAATACGCCCGACGTGGCCACAGGCATCCAGTCCAAATCACATTACACAGAAGCAAGTATACAATAACACATCTATATGATGAATAAATATCAGATTTCATGCTCCTGTAATGGTATAATAACAGGCTAAAGTGTAGGCATGTGCAAAGTATGCTATCATAACTCAAATCAGCAATTTCTTCACAGAAATAACAATCACCAAGTTTATTCAGGGAAATAGCCTCTTTGTAACCTCAAACATCGCTCAAATAGTTCACAACAATGTTACAAATATGAGAACAGTATAGAGTAAATCTTAACACTCAATTCTAGGCATATCATAACCTATGCACTACCCCGAGCATAGATAAACGCCCCGGTACTCGCACATGGGCTCAAACCACACACATATGTGCACCCATAGCACGTAGGTACCACAAATAATTCAGGCAACTGGTGCGTCAACCAAATTTAGATAAGATACTTACCTCAAACAAGCCAAAACAAATACTGAGCAAGCCAAACACCGCTCTAGAAATGCTATCCCGCGTGTATCAACCTCCGAACGACTAGAAACTAGCCAAAACTAACTCAAAACATCAAATAATATCATAGGAGACAAACCCAATCGATAAAGGTCGAATCATTAATCAATTACACAAAGTCAACCAAAAATTCAAACTAGGGGACGCACCTTGGAACCAGACAAAACTTACAAATTCCGACAATCTATTCAATTACGAATCCAACCATACTGTCATATTCAATTACGAATCCAACGAGAAATTAGGGATTTTTGTACAAATTCCGACAATCTATAAATACAATCTGCCCAGTATTTTTGCATCTGCGAAATATTGGCCGCTTCTGCGGCATTGCTTTTGCGACCAAACTCCACTTTCGCAAAAAACCTCTAAAATTTGACCCCTCGCACCTACGAATATATACCCGCTTTTGCGACATTGCAGGTGAGAGCCACCAACCGCTTCTGCGAAGATTCTCGCTTCTGCATCCCAACTCATTGCTTCTGTGCTTCTGCAGATATGGCCCAACTCCCCGCACCTGTGACTTCTTGACAACGGGCCACCTTTGCTTATACGACCACATTTTCGCATCTGTGCGTTCGCAGATGGGATGAAATCTCTGCATTTGCGGTCCAATTTGCACTTCTGTGCTACAAGTGTCGCTTCTTCGGCTACGCCCAAGGCTCTGCAGGTGCGGTTACACCAGGTCCTTGCACAAACCAACATCAACCAACACGATCCAAAATGATTTGAACCATGTCCGAAACTCACTCGAGCCCCTCGGGCACCCATCCGAATATACCAAATATTACGGACAAAAGTTCCAAATGACATAATGAACCTATTCTAACTCCCGTAATAATAATTCGAATCCGATATCAGCAAAGTTAACTCTCGGTCAAACTTATGAACATTCCAAACCTTCAAATTTTTAACTTTTACCAAAAATGGTGCCAAAACCTTCTAGAAATTTTCAAATGCAAATTTGGGCATAGTCCCAAGTCCAAAATCACTATCCGGCCCTAACAGAACCATCAAAACTCCAATCCGAGGCCAAATACACAAAAGTCAAACTTGGTGAACTCTTCCAACTTTAAGCTTTCTAGTTGAGAATCATTCTTCCAAATCAATTATGAATCACATGATAACCAATACCGACGATTCACACAAGTCATAATACATCATGTGAAACTACTCAAGACTTCAACAAGCTGAACGAAATGCAAATGCTCAAAACGACCCGTTGGGTCTTTACATTCTCCCCCATTTAAACATACATTCGTCCTCGAACGTGATAAGAGTCGTTCCAAAGCCATCACATCACTGTGTAACCTCATCATACACATACCTGTGTTGACCCACGTCACCTCAATCACATAAGCCTGCCAACACAACCTAACTGAAGCTCCTTTCTCCGACCTTAGCTCATAAACCTTGGAATCAAATCTCCAACATCCGAAATCCATTACATGACCTGATTCTCACATCACGCACTGTATAAGTATGAACAAGCTGTATCAAGACATAAACATAAGCCAAGATGTAATCACATGATATACCACATAACTCAGATACTTACAACAATAATTTTTGACCACAATAGCTTCCCAATAAACAAACCCGGTACTTGTAACAAGCCTCATATTAACTACAACCATGTCCAATCCTTCGTACACTGCCAAATAGTGAATGAAACAAGCAAAAACTCATAATCACTCATCAAGTCAAGAAGTCATGGAGCTCTCTTGTCCGAAAAGAACCATAGTCACATTCCAAGCTGATTAGTGACGTTATTCTTTCAAAAATACCACAAACAAATCGGACAGTACTCATTCCCGGTCTAATGACCCCATCCTATCAAATACAATTACTCTACTAACATGACACACCAATACCACCTCACGTCACATACCGTGCAATCTGTGCACCAAACGAGCAACATCTTAAATGCTCCCAGTAATGGAAAGAGAATCAAATGAGAGAGCCGTCCCATAAGCTCAGCGGATACCACCACAAGCACAATGCTATGAACCCATCACACATGGTAGCACTGAAACACACAATCCTCACACAAAGGATCATATCCTAACATGATTCTTCCGCAGTGTGTGACCCAATCTAAACACCGGTCCACATGAAATACCTCGAGCCAAAATGGTCCAAATCCACAACTCTATGCAAGTAAACAATAAACATATGAAGGGCATGACTATAACCACGGAGGAACAGCTAGAAAAATATACCACTAACAGAAAAGATCATAACCAAGGTGCAATCAATGATTCGACATCCCAAGTACTATCTCGCTTGAATTCTGCCACAAGGCCCAATCAGAACCGCACCATGTGTGCAAATAACCAAAAATCACAACCCAGCATAGCAGAGAAGAGTAACACATAGATTATCTCATAACAAGAACAATCTTAACTTTAATTGAATAACACACCCCTCAATAATAGCCATGATGAATCAACAAATATGATCTGGTATAGAATACACATCCTAATTAGGCCTACTAGTGGCCTGTAAATCGATTCCAAAAATCCTCAAATAGATAAATAACCCTTTAAAAGTCCACAATAACCTAAGCACAACACCTACTTCCAGCTGGCGAACTTGGCTATATCTTTGCAGTCCGCAACCATGAAATAATGTACCTATGAGACTCCCAGACTCCAAACCACAAAATACAAAAGAATCACCAAATCTGATCCCATCTCCACTACTCAAATGACTGACACATCCTTCATAAATAATTGTTTCACGAGAAATTCTTCCATAATTCTTCTGTGCTACATTGAAAAATCCAAACATCAGTAGTTGATCAACCAGGTGAGTACCGCAATACCTTGAGCATCCGTAAGTCAAAGCACAAGGCGCCTTCTGAAATGCAAACAGTCTTCTCATGTGATACCAGATAGTGCTAGCATTCCTCTAAACATTTGAAACTGTCAATGCCGTCTAGAACTCATGAACTTCCTTTTGAAACTGAACCGTATACTTGCACATGAAAATCTCAATCTCACACAACACACCGTGTCTATGATGCCATCATATGAAAACACGAGAACCCCATTATCAACTTTGAGTCATAAGTAGAATACAAAATCGATGAGTTGGAAACCTTCCACTTGATTCCTTCCAGGAGAAAATCACAATACGCAACATACTCCTCATGCCGGTAGAAAATATCCATCTCAAAATGTGGTAAAAATTAGCGAGAACTCTACGAAACCCATATGCACATAATCAAGCCATCATAACTAAACACCTCTAACTCAACCAAGTCATGCAAGTCGCCAAACCCAAGAGTATTGCCACAAAACACTTGTAAAGCCTCATCACATCATAAGAACCAAAAGAACCGAGAATACCATTACCATACTAGTCCAACTTATTACCAAGGTGTCCTATTTCCTCCGAGTTTCTTCTGAATTTCCTTCAAATTAACACTTTTCATTCCTAGCACACTATGACCCTTAACTCAACGCTCACCACGAGATCCTAGCATAAAACCACATTTCCCTAAGGCCCATAAGCCATTGTATTCCTATTTTAACACTCAAAATACCGTATCTGAGATACCCACTATGAAGAGACATTATGTAAATCTAAAACTATTTCCTTTACCTTTTTGATACGGAAATCTTGAATCCATAATGATATAGAAATACTGCGAGTCCCAACATCTCCAATGCAAATCTTAGGTCTTAGCCTCACAAATCCAAAAATTCCTTAAATACCACATCCGGACTTTAAAACCATTAGAACCTTCTCGAGAGTCATCCAACCTATTCTAATCTCAAATGCACCGCCCAAACAAGCCGAACGATCTGTGCTCCATCATGTCACCCACACTCAAAGAAATAACCTCATCTTAATATAACCGAGTGAATCCCTACTCCATGCACACTACATCATTCACGAATGACCAACTCAAACCATTCCATGATTTTCATATACCCATAAAGTGTAATACATCCTGTATCTAGAAATTTCCTTACTTGGGACATCTTCGATCCCAACCTCTGCAAGTTGTAAGCATGTAATTTTTGACCCGCACATTAGAATTATCTTTAGTAATTTTATCATTTTTAGAATATTTCTTTGAGTTTATTTCTATAGGATTTCACTCTATTATTAATCTTAATTCTAGTTTTTAAATCATAAAAATTGAAAACTACAAAGAATAGTTTCTTCCTATTATGCATTTTATTTTTTATTTAAAGTCATTAGTATTATTCTAAATCTATTATGGTTTAGCATATTTATCTATTTCTTTGTCTTAATATAATTTTTGTTGAAAAAAGAAGAACACAAAAACAGTGTTATTTGTTACCTCAATGTGTAATTTTAGTATTTTTGTATTAGAATTATTTACTTAAGTAGCATGAATTAGTAATAGTTGTATTTTTATTCTTTTTTTTTTTAAAGAAAAAACAAAATTAATTTTAAGTTGGACATGGTCTTCATTCAGAATCAAAAGAAGGTCCAAGAGAGGGTCATTCTTGGACAAAAGTTGGTCAAAAATTTGGTCAAGCCCAATCTCCTTCTTCCCTAACCTAATAGCCCAAACTTCCCCTTGACCTCACATAAAACGTCACTCTTCCCATTATAAATACCCTAGAAAGGAACCCTCTCACTGCCCCACTCCCCTTCACCTTAATTCCAGCCGCAACCTCCAAAGAAAGAGGAGACAGTGAGAAAAGAGGGAAACATGGGAAGGGAATTGAAAAGAACGAAATAGACAATTAGGAGATAGAGAGGAACGAATAGAGAAACGGGGGTCCAAAAATACAAAATCCCTAATGCAGCACCACCACCACTCCACCTCACTCCACAACAAAAATCCTCCATTTTTCTTTAATAAACATCCACTGCAAGACACCCCATTTATCTGCCAGTAGCAAGCATTTTCTTAGTTTTCGAATTTAATCCTTCTCATCTCCATCTATCTGCTTCATCATAGTTTAGCTATAATTTCGAGTTGGGTTCAAGAGATTCGAGTTTTTTCGTTGAGGTCGCCAGCGAGTTTTCTGGTCGAAGGTTCTTGTTTTGGCGAGTTAGATTGCTGTCCATTTTATTCGTTGTATACATTACCGGAGTTAACTTTAATTGGAATAGCTCTACATTGAGGTCCATCTCTTCTATCTCACTCTCTACTTGAAGTCAATTAAAGGTTGTTGGGTTATCTGATTCATGTTTCTCTGTGTTAGTCTATGTCTAAAAATGAATTTAAACCTAATTTGTTGTCTGATTCTTGTTCCTTTTGTGCTTGGCATTCTTTGTTGGTAGTGACATGTCGATGAGGAAGGAGTTTTAGTTTGTTTAATTTAGTTTCACATTTGATAAGTATAAGTCTTAAAATTGGGAGTAGGATTTGGATTAAATTCATTTAAATAAAAAAGTGAGTTTGATTTGGATTCTTAAATTAACGGATTCAGTAATATAGAACTTAATTGATCGGATCGTTGAGTCACACTTATTTAGAGGGGAGGGAGGCGTCAGACGTATGGAGTGGGTGGAAAGCTTGAGCATCCACTAACCATATGCTTCCCCGAATTGCCTTGTTAGTTAAAACCAAATGTAGGTCAGTTTTTAGGTCATTTTTATTTGCATCATATCACTGTGACCTAGCAGGTCCCGGTCCTAGGTACCGTGACCTTTGTAGGAAACATTTCCAAATTGTGTCAAATGGGCCCGCCGGCCCATAAGGACATCCAATCATCCTATGTGCTAGATGTTGCATTTTTTAGGGTAGAAAGGTCATTTGACAGACTGATGTTTGGAAGAAGAGTGAAAAATGAAGCAAGAGAGAATATTGAGGGTTTTGTCATTTTTAGTTTCTTGCCCCGTTTTCTAAAATAAAAAATAACAAAAAGATTTTACACTTTCTTATTATTTTCATAAAAGACAAAAAAAAAAAGGTTTTCCAAATTAGTTGCATTTTTCAAAGCTTTTTCCCATATCCAATCCTCCCGAACTTCGCATACCTGATTCTCGTCCTTTGGGGCGGAATACATAGGCAACCCACATAGGGTCTGGTCTTCCTCCTCTTCCTCCTCTTCCTAGTGAGTCTTAAGGTCTTGGCTTCGGGGGTCGTAGTCAAATCTTTCATGTCTAGCCCCTTTTGGCCACAACGTTCATTCTTACAAAATGGGATCATTTTTACAAAAGTGGTTCAGTGACCCGTGTCTTAAAATCTTGAGTACACAAATGAGTGTCCCATTACCTTATGGTCCGTCCTTTTTGAGTTTGCATCTTTGCAAAGTAATTTTGGGACATGATTATTGAGAGTTTGAAGATGTATGTCTTAGTGGGGGTATTTTCATGTCTTAGAGGTCACCTTTATCGAATTTGCACTAATAGCCACCCTTGGCTATGTAGGCCATTTTGCAAAGTAACCTCACTCGTGTCTTGCATGCGCCTAATAGGGGGTGTTGTGGCGCCGCATAGTGTTTTGAGTCACTAAGTATATTTAGTCTTATTCTTCTCATTCAGGTTTGGATTCATTTACCAGATCTTGAGAATAATAGACGCCCCAGGATCATCCCAGCCAGGGCCGTTGCCTTCAGGAGCTGTTTGAGGAGACTTTTTATTTTTGAGTCTATTTTATGTTGTCTTTTACTTTCTAATCATGCACAGTAGTATCGAGTCTTTTAGGTGGTATCAGAGTATGCCATAGTCTAGTTGAGTTCGTCGAGTCTTTTGTTATCGTACTTCATATTTTGTATGTGAAAATAAAAAAAAAGTTATAAATGAAAAATCCAAAAAGATTTTTATTTTTATTTTTAATTTATTTTTTCCATAACTTTTTTGGAACTACGCTTGGTCTGATTCATATGGAACATGATACGTAGGTAGCTTACATCGGGTTCAATCGAATCTTTTTTGAAATTAAAGAAAAAAAAAGAAAAAAAGAGAAAAATAAAAATAAAGATGAAGTTATGGGATGTGAGAAATGAGAGGGAAGAAAAGAGTGATAATCAGAAAGAAAAAGAGAGGAAAAAAAATAATGTAAACCAAGGAGCGTTAAAGAGAAAATAAAATAGGAAGGCTAGAACAAGAAAATCGGGATGATGCCAAGTGACCTTATGACCTGCAAAGTTATTCTAAAACCATTAACTGTTGCTAGGTGCATCGCACGTAATGTGATATTTTTATCTGATAAATGCCCTAACGCTAACATGTCGGATTTATTTTGTTCCTCTTTGTTACTTTTATTGATATCATAAAGGAAGGTGGTTAGTTTGTGGCATTCTGGCGAGTCATCCCTACAATACAAGGTCAAATATCAAGGCAGTCACATCTAGCAAGGAATCAGACACAGGTGTTGTCGATCCATCTAAGGGGATTGTCGAATCAAAATCTGAGTTGAAAGAAGAGGTCCTAAGGTTGAAACAACAGATGGCAGAGATGTATCACGCTTAGATCAGGGGGCATCCTCCACCCTCATTTCCCACTAACTACACAGAAAACCCTGCAACCATCCCACCACTATCACAAGCCCAGATTCCCACTGTTGCTGATCTTTCCCCTCAACGTGCTCCAGTATTTACCCCTTACCGCAACTACCCTAGCACCTCATCCTAACCTTTCCATGCTCCACTAGCCAAAACAAACTCATATTCCGCTCCAACATCCACTCTTATTTTTGTAGCCCCTCCAAAGGCTACCATCCGTCGATCTTCTAATGAACCCGCATTCAAAGTTCCTGGTCCCCAATACTATGCTCCAGTACCAACTTTCAAGATCCCGGTCCCAATACTATGGTCCAGTACCAACTTTCAAGATCCCGGATTCCTATTGTTATACCCCTCACTTTGAGCCTCCCGTTGAAACTGAAAAGCCCCGCTAAGAATATGGAGCAAGATGAGATAACCAGGAAGGTGAAAAGCTTAGAGCAGTCCTTAAGGAACATGCAAGGGATAGGGATCCAAGTAAGTGTGTCTTACAAGGACTTATGCTTGTTCTCTGACGTCCAACTGCCTGCTGGGTTTAAGATGCTAAAGTTTGATTTATATGAAGGATGTGGAGATTCAGCGGCTCATTTGAGAAGTTATTTTAGCAATATGAGAGGTGTCGGCAGGGAAGACAAGCTGTTGATGGCTTATTTCAGCTAGATCTTGAATGGGGAAGCCTTAGAATGGTACACCAATCAAGAGGCTAGAAGGTGGTATACATGGGACGATATGACTCAAGCCTTTGCCCGACACTTTCAGTACAATATATAGATTATCTTGGATCACATGTCCCTGACAAAGATTGAAAAGAAGCTTAATTAAAGCTTTAAAGAATATGAGCTCAGATGGAGAGATCAAGATGCCCGAGTCAATCCCCCGATGGAATAAGACGAGATGGTTGAGTACTTTCTTCAAGCTCAAGAGCCTACTTACTTTGGATATTTGATCTCGACCGTGGGTAAGCCTTTTAATGATGTGGTAAAAAATGGGAGAAATGGTAGAAGATGGGTTGAAGTCAAGCAATATCATGAGCTATTCTGCCTTAAAATCCACAACACAAGTAATTCAGAACGACACAGGAAGATTTCCGGGTCAGAAGAAAAAGGATGATGTTGCCATGGTTGTATTAGGATTATGACATGGCTCAAAGGGTCCGCCTCACCATTATACTCAACCTCTACCCCAACCCCAACCCCATACCTATCCCCGAGCTCCATATAATCATAGCCAGTATTGTCCTTCGTATAATGTCTAGTCATCTATTCAACCACTAGGTCACTCCTTATGGCGAGCACCAGTACCGCAAAATACTCGTTCGCCTTCACAACATTTTTGAGCACCCAATAACCCTAGAAAACAGGGGCATTGAGGTAAACAAAGGAAAAGAAATAGTTTCATGCCAATCGGGGAATCCTACACAAGCTTGTTTGAAAATTTAAAACATTCTGACCTGATTGAACCGCTCCTCGGCTATACTCCGGACCCATATGCACAAGGTTTTGATCCTATTGTATGGTGCATATACCGCTCTAATGTCCAAGGTCATAGCACTGAATATTGTCGTGCTTTGAAAAAGGAAATAAAAAGAATGATTCAAGAAGGGATAATTGTCGTCCAAGACAGTAATACTCCAAGTATCACATAGAATCCTGTACAGGTATATGACAACACAAGTTGTTGGGATAGTTTGCAATGACAAAAAACGTGCAGGTTCTTTCAAGTCCTTTGGTGAAGAATTTGCGGCAAGATTATTAGGTGGTCAGTCGCTAATTTAACAGTCAGTGCTAAGGAAGGGTTGGTAAAAGGAGTCAATAAGCCACTTGGTGAAGACAATGTGATTGAAGTTGGTGAAGGTCGCAGTAATTTTGACGTGCAACTCAGTGGCTAAGATCGTGAGCTTGGTAATTAGAAAGCACCTTATTTCCTCGCCAGGAAGGAGTCTGGCAGTTTATTTTGACATCTATTCTGCTATCTAGGTAATTTGGGGGTTGTAATCCAGATTTTATGTTGTTTGTTTTGGTGATTCAAACCCTTCTATCCTCTTTTGCCTATCTCTATGAGTCTTGTTAGTTAGTTTTGTGTCTCTAAGTATGTTATCTAGGGTTGTTTCGGGACTTTAATATATATTTTATTTTGCTGCTCAAACCCTTCCATCCTTTGGTCAAATGAGATTTTGTTTTTCTGTTATTTGCAGTCTTCGTTTAGTTGTTTTTTCTTGTATATAATTTTTTTCACGCCAGTTCTAGTGACATGACATGTATGCAGAGTTTTTAGCCAGATCTTGAAAGCCAGTCTAATCATGGAATAATGAAACATAGTTTTGAATGTGATAAAAAGATGAATTTAAGAAAACAAGTAAAGATTCACGTATTCTAAGAAAACCTAAAGCTTGAATTGAGTGAAACTGAGGCAGTTAGTCTGGGAAATCAAGAGGTTGATAAGAGCATACAACAAGGAAATGTTTCTCAAGCAGTTTGAGGTGGATCAGTCAGTGTTGAAATACATCCTTCCACATCAATATAAGGTTGAGCCAAGTCTGCTTCGAACTGGCAAGGGTCATTCATTGGGACAAATGTATTGCCCATTGGCACTTTTTGCTTGTGTTGATGCCATCAATAGATACCATGTATAATTCTTGCTTATCTTCAATTGCATGTTTGTACTTGGAATTTTTAAAGTTTGTTATGACGAAGGCATTTCATTCTACTACCCAAATACTTTTATCTGTTGCTACCCCGTTTGAGCCTTAATTTATTTTCTTTCATACCCCTATTTTGGAATCCATAATAGGGTTAGACAATAGAAAAAAGAGAAAAAGAACAACAACAAAAAAAACAAAAAAAGAAAAAAGGGGAAAAACAAAGAATTGCACTTTGGAACTACGTTAGACCTGATTCCTTTTAAGGATACGTAGGAAGCCTTACTCTGAGGTTCGGTCCCATCAAAATAAAAATTCAAAATTCCCCAGATTCAAAGAAACTGGGGCAGAAGTTTTAGTTTTGTAAATAGATCTGATTCCAAAAGTTGCAGTTTTATAAATAGATCTGATATTTAGTTTTGTAAATATCATCCTTTCTTTTTAACCACATCCAAAATCCTACATTACGGTCCAAAGAAAGACCTTCCGACCAATCTTTTAGGATACCAAATCAAGTATGTGGTAAAAGTATGATCTTCTTGTATCATGGGTAATACCTTGTTCTCAGCACAAAGAGAGAAATAAGGTTTAGGGTTTACGATAGAATGAGAGGGTCTTATCAGTGAAAACCCTCATGGGAACCATAAGGCGACGGTGATTTGAGAAAAATAACAAAATGAGGGAGAGGCTTGATGGTGAAAACCCTTCAGGGCACTACAAGTCAACCGAGGATCGTGGATCAGATAGGACAATTGGAGCAAAAAAGCCCAATCTCACAGCTTAGAGGTATAGCAAGAGTTGAAGATTAGTCTCGCTTGACAGATCAGACCACTTAATCCAAAATGCATTTCATGATCATTGGAGCTGACCTTCAAATCAGATTAGTTTCTACTTTGTTCTTTTTCCTGGGTAAAATATTTTTTTGTTAGATACCATCTATTCTCGTTCTTCTCCTTACTTTGTTCCTCTTGTTTTGTTTGAGTCCCTTTTGAGTCTATTTTTGTCAAAACAAGTGAGAAATGACTTTAAAATATGCAACAAGTTTTTTAGTCATACAAAGCAGAGTCTGGCAAGAACATCAAAATGGCATAAGACATGGGAGAATAATGTGTGCACTGAGTTGGTGATAATAGATGTTCTTTGGGATTGATGTAAAATACAAAGATATGATGAATGTTAGAATACGAGTGCAATGCATTGGGTATAAGGTATTGGAATTGAACGAATCAGGAATATTTCTTGTGATAAGGGTTGTCCGGAAAAGTGGTTGGCCGATAACAAGCACTCTCTTCCAAGTAGAAGTCCAAGTTGATCATGACAAGTGCAAGAGAAATCGCCCTCGAAGTCAAAGCCACAAACTAACCACCATGTTTAAATCTCACAAGTTTTCTTTGTCTAAAACAGGGATGAAGGCTATGTTCATATCAAATCTTGGAAGCTTGAATTTTTCAGGTGTAATGCCCCAGTTCTGCTAACGCAAAAGCTATTGAGAAGATCATACCTCCTAGGAATTTTCCCTAGTTGAGAAGAACCATACCTCCTAGGCATATCCATAGTTGAGAGGAATCTTTGACTTCTCTTAAGTTTTGGAGTTCCGCATGGAAAATAGGATTGCAGCTTAGTTTTCCCTAAGTTGTCAGCTAAGTTTCCTTAAGTTGTTAATCTTTAGCTTTCCTTGAGTTCAGGAGTCCCACTTGGAGAATAGGGTTAGTTTTAATTCTATTAAGTTGTTAATATTTAACGTTCCTTAAGTTAAGGGATCCCTCCTGTAGAATAGGGTCAATTCTAGTAATCTTTAGTTTTCTTAAAGTTCAGGGGTCCCGCCTGGAGAATAAGTCAGTTTTCAATTTTGTTAGGTTGGTAATTGTTAGTTTTACTTGAGTTCAGGGGTCCCGGCTGAAGAATATGATCAATTTTTATTTTAGTCAAGCTTAGTTTATAGTTTTCCTCAAGCCCAATCCCACATCCAGGAGACACACTTCCTAGTTTAAATCTTTCAGGCCACACTTTTTAGGAGATGCACTTCCTAATTTTTGTGTTAAAGGTTTCACCCCTAGGAGACGCACTTCCTAGTTTGGGTCATTCAAGTTTTATCCCTACGATACACACTTCCTAGTTTGGGTCATTCAAGTTTTATCCCTAGGAGACGCACTTCCTAGTCTGGGTCTTTCAGATTATACTTTTTAAGAGACGCACTTCCTAGTTTTGGTCGTTTAAGTTCATCCCTAGGAGACTCACTTTCTAGTTTGAGTCATTCAAGTTTTATCCCTAGAAGACGCACTTCCTAGTCCGAGTCTTTCAGGTTATACTTTTAAGGAGACGCACTTCCTAATTTTAGGTTATAAGTTTCATCCCTAGGAGACACACTTACTAGTTTGAGTCATTCAAGTTTTATCACTAGGAGACACACTTCCTACTCTGAGTCTTTCAGGTTATACGTTTTAGGAGATGCACTTCCTAAATTGAGATTTCACCCCTAGGAGACGCACTTACAGGTCTAGGTTTTTTCTGATTTTATTTTTATGAAACTCATTTTCGAATTTTAGATTACAAGTTTCACTCCTAGGAGATGCACTTCCTAGTCTTAGTCATTCAAGTTTTACTCCTAGGAGACACACTTCCTATTTTGGGTGGGTTAAATTTTTAGGAGATGCACTTCCTAATTGAGATTTTAGGTCTAGGAGACGCATTTCCTAGTATAGTTCTTTCAGGTTATACTTTTTAGGAGATGCACTTCCTGCTATAAGTTTGTCAGTTTTACTCTTAGGAGATGCACTTCCTAGTTTAAGTTTTTCAGTTTACTCACGTTAGAAGCATATCCTAGTCGAGTCTTTTTACCCTCATATTTGCATCCTTCATCAATAGCATAGGTGATTTACAGTTTTGCTAACAACTCACAAATCTTCCTAGTGCAAACTGGGGCAGAAAATTTTGTTCGTTTGTTTGTTTTGATTGCAGGCACCCACTTGGAGAACGAGGGTCAACTCTCATTTTTCAAGTTCGAGTCAGAGGCATCAGGAGCCCGCCTGAAGAGCAGGGTCAACTTCCAATTTTTAAGTTCAAGTAAGAGGCAACATGATCCCGCTTGAAGAATATGATTAACCTCCAGTTTTTCAACTCAAATCAGAAGTAGCACGAGCCTCCTGAAGAACAAGGTTCGCAATCTCAAGTCTACTCCAAGTTCGAGATTATTTCAAGTGCAAGCAGCAGGATGTCTGCCTGAAGAACAGGGACAACTTTCAGTTTTCTTCAAATTCAAGTCAGCAGGATGCCCACCTGAAGAATAGGGTAAATTTTTAGTTTTATGTTGAAGGATCAAATGGAGATTCAAGGAATATTCAAGACAAGAAGTAGATATGATATTGTATTTTTCTTTTATATTTTTTGTAATTTTCTTTTTCATCTTTGATGTAATGGCAGGGACTGCGTACCGGAACCTCGACGGCATGGAACTTCACTCGACTCTCCAACTCGGTATCATCCTCCACTCTTTTTTACTTCTGAACTAGACGTGGCATGATTCCTTTAGTACAAAAGATATGTAGGCAGCTCAGATACCAGGGCTCGGTCAAAATCTTTTTATCCATCTTTATTTACTTCTGAATAAGTGTTGGGTCATAAATCAATTACGTCACTTACTTAATTCTTTGCTCAAAAACACTTCATGTTTCCAAGCAAAGAGGGGCAACTGTAAGCACGTAATTTTTGACCTGCACATTAGATTTATCTTTTGTAATTTTAGTATTTTTAGAATATTTCTTTGAGTTTATTTTTATAGGATTTAGCTCTATTATTAATCTTAATTCTAGTTTTTAAAATCATAAAAATTGAAAACTACAAAAATAGTTTCATCCTATTATGAATTTTTATTTTTTATTTAAAGTCATTAGTATTATTCTAAATCTATTATGGTTTAACATATTTATCTTTTTCTTTTTCTTAATATAATTTTTGTTGAAAAAAGGAAAACACAAATATAGTCTTATTTGTTACCTCAATGTGTAATTTTAGTATTTTTGCATTAGAATTATTTACTTAACTAGCATGAATTAGTAATAGTTTTATTTTTATTCTTGTTTTTAGAAAAAAACCAAATTAATTTTAAGTTGGACACGGTCTTGATTCAGAATCAAAAGAAGGTCCAAGAGAGGACCATTCTTGGACAAAAGTTGGCTTGAAATTCGGCCAAGCCCAATCTCCTTCTTCCCTAAACCAATAGCCCAAACTTCCCCTTGACCTCACATAAAACATCACTCTTCTAAAACCCTAGAAAGGAACCCTCAACCTCCCTTCACCTTAATTCCAGCCGCAACCTACAAAGAAAGAGGAGAGAGTGAGAAAAGAGGGGAACAAGGGAGGAGAATTGAAAAGAACGAAATAGACAATTAGGAGATAGAGAGGAACGAATAGAGAAACAGGGGTCCAAAAATATAAAATCCCTAATGCAGCACCACCACCTCTCCGCCTCACTCCACAACAAAAAATCCTCCATTTTTCTTTAATAAACATCCACTGCAAGACACCGCATTTATCTGTCAGTAGCAACCATTTTTTTAGTTTTCGAATTTCATCCTTCTCATCTTCATCGATTTGCTTCATGATATTTTAGCTAGAATTTCGAGTTGGTTTCAAGAGGTTCGAGTTTTCCGTTAAGGTCGCCGACGAGTTCTCCGGTCGAAGGTTCCTGTTTGGTTGAGTTAGATTGTTGTCCATTTTATTCGCTGTATATATTGCCGGAGTTACCTTTAATTGGAACAACTCTACATTGAGGTACATCTCTTCTATCTCACTCTTTGCTTGAAATGAATTAATGGTTGTTGGGTTATCTGATTCATATTCCTCTGTGTTAGTCTTTGTCTAAAAATGAATTTAAACCTAATTTGTTGTCTGATTCTTGTTCCTTTTGTGCTTGGCATTCTCTGTTGGCAGTGACATGTGGATGAGGAAGGGGTTTTAGTTTGTTTAATTTAGTTTCACATTTGATAAGTATAAGTCTTGAAATTGGAGTAGGATTTGGATTAAATTCGTTTAAGTAACAAAGTGAGTTTGATTTAAGTTCTTAAATTAATGGGTTCAGTAATATAGAACTTAATTGCTTGGATATGTTAGACTTGAATTTTCTGAAATTTTCGTATTAGGAGTATAGATCAGTTTAGTCTATTCATGGGATGTTACTTAAGCTTAATGTCTTGATTTTTGTTTGTTGGAAATGTTTGGATGCAATTGTTTTCTCGATAAATGGCCAAAATATCACGTGAATATTCGTATTCCAAGATTCTTAAGCAAAAATGAACGAAATTAAAAGGGATGACATATTGATGCTCGATTTGCATTGTGGGGGGTCTGGGTACTGAACATGGAAAGAGAATTGATATTAATGTTACATTTTATTATTTTATCATTTCTATTTGTTTATTTCTTGCTTCTCGTTGATCGTTAGGAACCTGTTTTAGTCCGACTACATTTGGGTAGGCAAACTTTTAGGGCATTTATGTTTTAGTTTTTTTTAGGTGAGAGGTTTCCGCTTTAGTTAATTAATTTATTCGGGGAATGCCCCGAAGAACTTGTAAATATTTTGGAGGCTGTGGCGGACACCGTGGAGGAAGTAAATTGTAGGTTAGCTTAGGATATTAATTTTCATCTTTTATTTTTATTTTATTAGGTAGGGACAACCTCGAGCCTCTTCTGTATTTTTTTTTGCTTTTTGTATGTTTCTACCTCAATCTGAGTATTTCTAAAAGCCAACTAGATCATGTACGTAACCGTAATTTTTACGGAACTCGGAGAATTCCTAACACCTTCTCCTCGAGTCAAATGAACCCCCTTATCTCGAATCTTTGGTGCAAACTGGTTTAGAGTCAAATATGTTTTTAAGGAAAAATTGCTTTTAAATGGTAACTTGACATACCGAGGTTATATGCCAAGTGGCGACTCTGAGAAAATATCTTTTAAACAAGTATTTTTTCACTTTCCAAATCAAAACCCTTTTGAGCTTTTTTAAATCTCTTTATTTTCTTTAAGAGGGTTAAGTGAGGTGAAAAAGGGGGCGTGACACAAGTCATAACAGATTCACAAACATACCTCATACGGAAACCAATATAACACATAACTATGCAATCTGATCGTCGATAGCAAGCTCCTCTACCTGGATCGAAGCCATAAAATAAAATATCCAATAACCACAATACCTTTGCTTCACGAATACCATGATCTCGCACTGAAATTCAGCTAAATCCTTCATGAACTCATATATCACTAATCATATAATACCTCAACTCATCAGATAAGCTTACATTCATCCTTATGACAATCAAGCAAACTTCCTCAAGTGATCCAAACTCAAATTGCAACACATATAACCCAATTAAAGAAAGAAAACTCTTCACATAACATCATAAGGATCACACAAACTCAGAATATCCTGCAGGAGATAACTCACCTGCTTAATTTCAAATTGTCATTTCTCTATGCCCTTTCATGGCCACGATCACTATGCAATCACTAAATCTTCCCGATTCTGAACTAGTCAACAAGACATAAGAATCTACTTCATACCACAAAAAAACAACATGAAGATCCCTCAACACGCTCATAATTCGAGACTGCACAACACATCAAGATAGAAACCAAAAATGCAAAAGTCCTTTTCGCATTCCAAGCAACCCTTCTCGTCATATCAAAACCATTTGAACCCATCCCGCAGTCACATCATACACGTTATATAGCTACCCAACCACTCAGCGAGTCATAAATCCCACTTTTAGGACACCAGCGGACATATGAGTCCAACAAGTGCATACTCGCACATCTACAACCACCGAGCCCTAGTTGCGATAAAAACCCAGCCTCAAGTCCTCCAGACTGGACCATCACCAAAATATATCAAACACGTTTCGCATCTCATTCATAGAACCACAAGTTGTCGATGCACAGCCGATACCGAGCGCTCACATACCATACGAGTGAGTGCAAGGAATTCAAAGAGATACGCTTCAAGATGAATCAATGTCGCATGATACGGAATGAAAGATGGGAAGTTTATCCTAGATTCCCTGTAGCCTTTGAAAGATAGGTATGGACGTCATCATACTGATCCACAAGACTCTACTAGACACTTGCTCATGACTCATAGAACCTATGAACCTTGACATCTGATACCAACTTGTCACGACCCATAATTCACTAGTCGTGATGGCACCTAACCTAACCTGCTAGGTAAGCCAAATAACACTCAACATATTCCAAATGAGATTAATGAGAAATAAATGATGAGATAACTGAACTTTCAAACAACCCAAGGACTGGTTGTACAAGTCATGAGCCACTAAGACTTAGATCTAAAAAACTGAATTGAAATAATCACAACATCTGTTTGGAATGTACATGAACATAATTTGATTGGAAAGCTACCAAGTACAAGTGATAGCCGCAACTGGAATACGGGTACATCTTCAATGTCAACTTCCGCCATACACAACAACAACACCTCCAAGATCTGCACGCAAGGTGCAGGTGTAGTATGAGTACAACCGACCGCATGTACTCAATAAGTATCCTAACTAACCTCGACGAGGTAAAAATAGCAAGGACTATAAATGATACTTACCAACACCTGCACAATTCATAATTTCATCAAGTATATAATATATATATGATCAAATCAGGAAATCTCAGGTAAAACCACTCTGATGCTCCCAATTCTTTGTTTAAAAGTGTTATACTCATTTAACAATCCATCATATAAAGAATATACGCAAGTAATTCAGGGAAAAATCCATGGAAATTGCAAGTAAATATGAAATGCAATAACCAAATATCAGTCTGTTGCGGCGCACAACCTGACCAATAACAATAAGCCAATAATGCATGTTACGGCATGCAACCGATCCAAATATAGTAACCAGCACTCCCAGAGCTCACATCAACTAGAAATCCATTGATTTCTCACTATCCGCGTGTACATCATCAATAGAGAAATATGAGAGGGTGTCACTAGGGGGACGAATCCTTATCCATATACAAGAACGACCAATTCAACATGCTACCAACTCGGCGTGGTCATAGGCTCAATATCATGATCCACCCGGTATAGTCATAGGCTCATTATCATAATCCTTCCGACATGGTCACATGCTCAATATAATGGATCCACCCGACGTGGTCACAGGCTATATCACAATCCGCCTGATGTGGTCACAATCATATCAACACAATTCGCCCCCGTGGTCACAAGCATAACAACAAAATCCACCCGGCTTGGTCAAAGGCATAACAATACAATCCGCCCGCGTGGTCACAGGCATAATAATACAATTTGTCAAGCGTGGTCACAGGAATCCAGTCCAAATCAAATTACACAGAAGCAAGTATACAAGAATACATATTGATTTCATGCTCCTGGACTGGTATGATAACATGCTAAAGTGTAGGCATGTGTAAAGTGTGCTATCATAACTCAAATCGACAATTTCATCACTTAAATAGCAATTGCGAAGTTTATTTAGGGAATTAGCCTCTTCGTAACCTCAAACATGGCTCAAATAGTTCACAAAATGTTAGGAATATGCGAAATATGATAGCTTAAAGTTTAGCAGTTAATTCTAGGCATATCATAGTCTAAGCACTACCCCGAGCATGGATAAACACCCAGGTGCTCGCACATGGGCTTAAACCGGACACATGTGCGTACCAATAGACCTTAGTTATCACAAGTAATTCAGGAAACTAGTGCCTCAATCAAGTCTAGATAAGATACTTACCTCAAACAAGGCAAAACAAATATCAAACAAGCGAAACACCACTCTAGAAATGCCATCCCGCGCGTATCAATCTCTGAACGGCTCGAAACTAGCCAAAAGCAACTAAAAATATGAAATAATGCCATAGGAGACAAACCGAATCGATAAAGGTCAAATTTTTAACCAGTTACACAAAATCAACCAAAATATCAAATCCGGACCCACACATTGGAACCCGACAAAACTTACAAATTCCGACAACCCATTCAATTACAAGTTCAACCATATTAATTTTACTCAAATCCGACTCCTAATTGATGTTCAAAACTCAAAATTCTACTTTGGGAAAGTTTAGACAAAACCCCCCAATTTCTCTTTAAAATTCATAATCCAAATGGCAAAATCAAAGATAGATTCATGAAATATAATCAAAATCGTGTTGAAAACACTTACCCCAATCTATATGGTGAAAATCCTCTCCAAAATCGCCCAAAATCGAGCTCTAAATCCCAAAATGTGATAAAATGAACCAACCGTTGAATATAAATACAATCTTCGCATCTACGAATTATCGTCGCTTTTGCGACCAAACTCCACTCTTGTGGAAAAATCTGTGAAATTCAATCCATCGCATACCTGCTTCTGCTATATTGCAGGTGCGAGGCACCTACCGCTCCTACGAAGATTCTCGCTTCTACACCCCAACTTACCGCTTCTGTGCTTCTGCAGATGCGGCCCAGCTCCTCGCACCTGCGACTTCTCGATAATGGGCTACCTTCGCTTTTGCGACTAAAGTTCCGCATCTGCGAAGGAATCTCCGCATTTACGGACTCCTTCCCTCAGCTCCAATTTGCGCACTCCTACCTTCAGCTCCAATTTGCGCTTCTGCACTACAAGTGTCGCTTTTGCAGCTCCGCAGGTACGGTTACACCAGGTTTATGCACAAACCAATATCGACCAACACGATTTAAAACGATCCGAACCACGTCCGAAACTCACCCAAGCTCCTCGGGACCCGTACGAATATACCAACAAGTCCCAAAATATAATACAGACCTACATGAGGCCTCAAATTACACATCACAACATCAAAACCACGAATCACACATCAAATCGAACTTAATGAACTTTTGAAATTTCAACTTCTAAAACTCGTACCGACCCATATCAAATCAACCCGAAATGACCTTAAATTTTGCACAAAAGTTCCAAATGACAGAACGAACCTATTCTAACTTTCAAAACAATAATTCGATCCCCATATCATCAAAGCCAACTCTCGGTCAAACTTATGAACATTCCAAACATTCAAATTTCCAACTTTCGCCAAAATAGTGTCGAAACCTTCTAGAAATATCCAAATGCAAATCCAAAATCAGTATTCGGCCCTAACAGAACCATCAAAACTCTGATCCGGAGCCAAATATACAAAAGTCAAACTTATTCAACTCTTCCAACATATAGCTTTCTAGTTGATAATCATTCTTCCAAATCAATTTCGAATCACCTGAAAATCAAAACCGACGATTTACACAAGTCATAATACATCATATGAAGCCACAAGACTTCAAACAGCTGAACGAAATGCAAATGCTCAAAACGGCCAATGGGTTCGTTACAATGATAGGCAATGACTTCAATCAAATATGCTTGGATCTACTTGCCAGTTGTCAATACCTGAGAGGTTTCCTCTTGCTGAATTCATATGCTTGTTTAACGTTTATAAATGAACATGCTTGGATCTAATTAGCCATTTCTGCACAATTTATTGTCAATTCGACACTAGGCTGTTAGATTTAAAGTAATTCCACAAGAAAGCATTGGAGCTAGCTAAGGAAGTATATATTCTGGAGAGGAAAAATCACCTTTGGCCAGATAGTGGGAAATTATCTCATGTTTAAGGATTTAACCAGTATAGGTGAAATGTTATTCATGTAATAAAATGAATTGTTTCGTTTGAGTAATTACAAATGTATGGACGAAAGTAGTTGGATCATAATTTAGTTTAAATATGAACAATAGGAAGAGCCTGTAAATGAATAAATCAAGCTCACAGCCGTGTACGTAACTTTGGAACATGGATTATTGATCAGATGTGTAAAGACGGAGTGGCTACTTGTTACTTACTTTCTTTTCTGAATCAAAGCATGAATTGTTTTCTTCTGGATGTAGTGTTTGAATCTAGATGGAATTGGTTTTATTGATGATTATCGGAACTGAAACTTGGAGCTTGTATGGATGTAAATTTAATAGACCGTTGCCTACACGAAGCAATTGGGCTTGACAATTGACCCAGCTCGGCAGGCTTGAATTTTAGAGTTGATGGAACTCTAAAGACAAATTTTCACAAACCACTATTGTTTAGTGGTTATAAGCTAGTTGTAGCTATCATTTACTATATTATTTTCTATAGCTATATTTTCAGTTTTTTTAGAGTGTATTCGATGTATTTAAGCTACTGTATTCATGAATACAGTAACAAAACTCGGCGTGAAACAGGAGATTCCAGCTACACAATTATTGTATTCGACTGTATACAACATATTTTTAGGACTGTATTCGATTGTATTCACGATATGTATTTGTGAATACAGTAACGTAAATAGCGCAAATCGTGGTCTATTCAGCTGTTTTTAAACGGAGAATCAATTAACACAATAGACTCCTAATATAACTCAACTAACTCAATTAAATTACCCGTAATCTGTATTTGATGCGAAATATGCTGAATATGTTTCCTAGCCGATAAATACAACAAAACATAGCAATTTGATTACATATATACATATGAAATACATGGAATACAACGAGATACATTGAAATGCAATGATAAAAAAAAGACAATGAATACAATGAAATACATGAAAATATAACAAGATACATTGAAATACATTAAAAAATATTAACAGAATCTTCAAGTTGCTCAGCCTCAAACTCCGTCGTCTTTGTTCAAGAACAACCCTAATGTCATCTCGTCGAGAGGGCCACGATTCTGACTCGAAACGCCACTGTTCCTGTTTCGATCAAGAACCCAGTCCTGTTTCGATATGTATTTGGGAGCAGCAGTTCGCCATGAAGTACAAACACCACCAAAAACAATGAAATCTTCCATCACTTTAATACGCTTTGGAATCATAATAATGAGTTTGTACAACAATTCTGCACAGTCTGCCATAGCAGTAGTGGATGGATGAGGAAGGAAGATGTACTATAGGGGGTAAAAGTTCCATCTGAGTACTGGTTTCAATTCGACCCGATCTAGATTTGGAATGGGCTTTTGAAATAAGGTCCAATTGATTAGGGCACAATATATAAGAAGCGGCAATAACACAAATATAGCAATGGGTGCGGTGAAAACAGAGAGCTATAGGGAGTTTCAATGGGTGGTTTTGCCCCTCTTTGTCGTTCTTCGCCGTTGATGATCACTCAAATGAAAATTTTTTGAGACTACGTAGATGAATCAGTGGAGAATCGTGGTTGTATTCATGGAGAAAGACTGGCGTTGAGAGAGAGGGTGGAGAAAAATCTGAAAGAATGAGAGAGAAATAATTCAAAGCGTATTTTATGGCTTAAGGATAGGAGGTGACCATAAATAGATATTTGGCTATAAAAATTAAAAGGTAGCTATGGAATATAAATTTTTAAAAGGATATTTATTTAAAATAAATAAGGTATCAACCTTAGCTATAGGAGGCAAAAATTTCAACTCTGAGTTTGTGAAGTTTGATTTGGCCCATTTATTTTGGGATCCAATAAAGACATGGGGCTTTTGCATCTATATCCGGTTTTGGGGTCACTATTGAACCTATACCCACTTTGCAAAAACGTTTGCAAGCGTATTCACTTTATGATCAAGTTCAAACTTATCGGGTCTGAAGTTAAAAAATAAATTAGTCTGAAGTGAAAAAATTGTACTTCAAATGCACTTAAGGCCAAATATGTCTGAAGTGCAACCAATGATTTCATGCACTTAAGGCTAATAAGTCTGAAGTGAAAAATTACACTTCAGATGCACTTAAGGCTAATAAGTCTGAAGTGAAAAATTACACTTCAGATGCACTTAAGGCCAATATTCACTTAAGCCAAAAATTCTGAAGCGCTATAAACGTTTTTCATTCACTTAAGGCCAATAAGTCTGAAGTGAAAATTTGCACTTCAGATGCACTTAAGGACAAATAGGTTTGAAGAATAACCAATGGTTTCATGCACTTAAGGCCAATAAGTCTGAAGTGAATAATTGCACTTCAGATGCACTTAAGGCCAAAAGGTCTGAAGTGCAACAAACGTTTTGCTATACTTATGGCCAATAAGTCTGAAGTGAAAAATTGCACTTCAGATGCACTTAAGGCCAAAATGTCTGAAGTGCAACAAACATTTTTATGCACTTAAGGCCAAATAGGCCTGAAGTAAAAATTGCCCAGTAACAGAAATTTGTTCTTCGAATTATAACAATCCAATATACGATTTAATACCTAAATCTACTCCAAATGAGCTCAAATTTGAAACATCACCTCCAAATATCATTAGGAGCAAACCCCAATTATCATTTTGTCAAAATAATAATAAATCTAATGAACCTGTTTTGCAATGAAGAAAAAGAAGAAGAATCCCTAAGCAATAGTAAAAAATAAAGTGTCATAACAACTCATCATTGTAAGACATCATAAACTACATTAAAATATGTTCATAATCCACCATATAAAATCATTGTCACTGGAAGAAGAAGAAGAATAAGAAGAAGAAAACGCACGAGGAGAAAGAGGATGAGAAAGATGCCTGAAGTTTTAAAAAGTGCGTACAAGTTAAAACTTTTTTAAAAAGTGAGTATAGATTAATGGGATTTTTTCATTCCTATACCATATATGAAACTATATTACCAAAAATGTCTATGATTAGCAAATTACCCGACCTGGACATATTTTTTCTACAAAATATAAACAACTCATTTAAAACAGAATCCTTTCAGCTGTATAATTCCTTTTATAGGCGCGCAAATTTGGGATATTAAGGATTCTTCCAGATTTTCTTCAACGCAAATCTCGCTATTAATTAAGCCTGTTTATCTCACAATTTCGGCACTTATATTTTTCGAAAGTACTCTGTTTTCACTGTATATTCTGATTTCACAATCAAAATCGAATATACAATTTTACTGAATCACACACAATTATGTCGAAAATAGCTATTATGCTTCAGCTAATTGGGAATTAGGATAACTTTGGGAGATACAGAGATTTTCAGGTCGATGAAATTGTAGTCAGCGAAGATGCAAGTTATAGCCTATTGAATTCTATAATCGCAGAGCATCTAATGATCGATACATCATAAAAAATAATCGAAATCAAATACATTGTCAACGAGCATTGTCCTCCAATGAAAATTAGGAATGATATGGGAGTTCGAGTATACATGGAGATGAAAAAGGAAAACAAAATCTTAGGAATGTATCCGCTATGTATAACAGTGCGTGATTCCGATTTGGAATTAAGTATCTCTAATTCGAACACAATTGCAGGTTTGATATGTTACATTAGTAGTGAAATTTGTTTTATATTTATTTGTTCTACAATTTTTCTATAATATTTCTACAAAAAAAACTACATATCATGTGTAGATATATATTACTATTGAATTTTATTTTTTCTACAATATTTCTACAAAAAACTACATAACATGTGAAGATCAATATAAATACTAAATTTCATTCGTTCTACAATTTTACTACAAAATATCTACAATATAGTTCATAACTGTATTTAGCTTTAATTTTTTGCAGGTTCATCTGGAACACTGAATTTAATTGATATGCCAATATCTCCGGCGATAGTGAAATATGAAAGTATAATCATAAAAGGAAATACACCAACTGTTATTAAAGGAGGCCAAGTATACAAAGACAAGCAAACAATTGCCAGTGCAATGAAGTACTATATTGTCATGAACAAGTTCCAATTTAGGGTGAAAAGATCTAGTGCTAGAAGGTAGGAATAGATCAATAATCAAAAATTATTTTTTGTTTAATTTGTAGTTTATTTATATTTTTTTACTTCTTCATTTTTTGTGATATCTTTGAATACAAATTGTAGATATTTGTAAATTTTTTGTATGTAAATTGTTAAATATGCTATTTCAATGCTAAAACAGCCTTTTTTTTAAATCTACATTTTTTATACTATTTTTTAAATTATTTTTTTCTATAGCTACTGCCTGGTATGTGTTGGGAAAAATTGTACATGGCACTTCAAGTCAACCAGCATAAATGATTCAACAATGTTCAAGGTTCGAAAATTCAACAACTTGCACACATGCTCTTTGATGGACAATACATACATACAATGCAAACCTACTGCCATGGTAGTGAGTAGTATGGTTATACAAAAATATGCTGATCCTAAGACAATTTACACACCAAAAGACATAAAAACTGATATGTTATCTGAACACGGTGTAACCTTAACATACATGCAAGCTGGAGAGCAAAGGAAAAGACTTTGGAGTTTTTGAGAGGTCATCTTGCTGACTCCTATAGTCGATTGCCTAGTTATTTATATATTCTGGAGAAGACTTATCCGGGGTCGGTAATTAAATTGAAGAAGACCGACGATAACTGTTTCTTGTATGCATTTGTTGTGATTTGTACGTCAATAAATGGTTGGAAATATTGTAGGCCAGTTGTAGTAGTTGATGAGACCTTTTTAAAGTCAGCATACAGGGGAATAATGCTAACATCTAGCACAATGGATGCAACATGTATTGTAGATTTATTGTAGAAATATTGTAGTTTGTATGTTTTTGTAGGTATTTTAAATTTATTGTAGATATATTATTGAAAAGTTGTAGTTTGTATGTATATTTCTTCCTCTGCATTTTTATGATGTAAATTGAATTGTTTTTTCCACATAATGTAGGTAGCATATTACCACTGGCATATGCTATTGTTTATTCAGAAAATGACGCATCGTGGAAGTGGTTTTTTGAGCAATTCAAACATGCATATGGTGAAAAACCAAATATGTGTGTTGTTTCGGGTCGGAATGAGAGTATCTTGAAGGCAACATCTATTATTTATCCTGGCATGCCACATTATTCTTGCATGTGGCATATTTGGACAAATATAAGTTCAAAGTTCAAGAAGGGTCATCTAAAGTTAAGCAAATTGCACTTTGCCACGGTACGGTCATACACGCTTGATGAATTTAATGAAAGGATGTCAAATATTGAAGAGATTGACCCGCGTGTTAAAGCATACTTATACAATGTTGGATATGATAGATGGTCTTGAGTACATGCTACGGTGAACATAACTTGGACTATGACATCAAATATTGCAGAGTCGTTGAATGCGGTAACAAGAGATGCAAGAGAGCTGCCGATAGTAGAACTATTAGAGTACATAAGGATTCTTCTTGAACGTTGGACTAATGAAAATTTATTGAAAGCAAAGGGTACATTCACATACCTTGGGAAAAAATACAACAAAGAGTTGGAGGACAACAGAACATAGTCGCAGAAGCTTAGAGTAAGATATATCCAATAACATCTGATCATTTATTGCATCAAAGTAAAATATTAACAGACATTGTATTTTTTTTTTGAATTATTGTAGATATTTTGTAGATAATTTGTTGTGTGTTTGTAATGTAATTGTAGGTGAGGACTTCAACAGATCACATCCATACAGTGATAGATGGTGTGAAGCGCTATATTGTTTGTCTTGAAAATAAGAGATATAGCTGTGGACAATTCCATCTTGATGAACTTCCTTATGCACATGCTTTGGCTGCTTTAAGGCACATAAATTAGTCTTATGAAAACTATTGTTCTTCTTATTACACGAGGGAGAGCCTCTTGCATACTTATGAAATACCAGTAGACCCCCTGCCTGATGAAAGAAAATGGAATGTGCCACAACATATAACTGAAGAAGTTGTAAATCCACCTACCGGGAAAAGACAGCCAGGAAGACCTCAAAATCAAAGATACAAAATATATGATGAAGTAAATGCAAAGAAGTACAAGGTTTCATGTGGCAAATGCGGAGTAGAAGGGCATAACAAAATATCTTGCAAGAATGCTCCCAAGAAGAAATAAAATTTTATATGGTGAACAGATTTTTTGCTACAAAAGTGTTGATGAGTTCAGGAGAATTATAGTTGATGTATAATAGTTGAGGTGTTTTCAACTCTTAATGTAGTTAGTTTGAAATTGTTTTGTTTAATTACTATTCTGTATTGAGTTCATACTTTCATAGCTTGATTGGATTATGAATGATTTCTATCTATAATACACAATTGTTTTATTATCTTAGCACAAATCATTAGTTATTAGTGATTCTTACAATTTACCTACAAAAAATCTACAAAATAAATACATAATATGGAGTTTACAGATACATTATAACTAAGTTGGAAAGGAGTTATATGCTAATAATAATGACATCAAGTACTAATAACTTTCAACCAGTGAAGATAAAAACTACATAATGTTTCCTATTGTTCAAACTAGTATACTGGATAAAATAACAAAACATAGGGTAAAATAATTGTAGCACAAATCTGCTACAATTAAAATTCAACAAACTTGTTCATAAGTAACAATTTGTCAACAATCTTTCTACAGAAATAACTGCAACTAAACAAGTTCACTACATTTTTCCTACAGAAAATTGCAACTAATTCTTCTTCTTCCGAACATGTGTCTTCTCGTTCACAACTGGTACACATTTTTTCCTTGCTAATCTGCCAGTCACCTCGCTCTAACTAATTGCACCATTCTCTTTCTTTTTCCTAGCGTAGTCCCACAGTAGCGCTCTATAGCGTCTACGATGTTGATCAATATCAGAAAGATCATCTTTAGAATCTGCTACGCCTCCAATGCTGGCATAATCTGCTACGCCTCCAATGCTGGCATAATCTGCAAAGGCAGCAACATATACACCACAGTCACTGCAAAAAGAAAAAAAGTGTCAATATTTAGCATACAGTGAGCAAAAACAAAATTTTAAATAGATAGAAGGAAATAAGCTTTTTCATACAGTGATCCTTCTTTTTGATGTGCTATCTCACCGACGAACCACTAAATGTCAATAGGGTCGGTAACACCTTTTTCAATGTATGCTTTTGTGTTCTTGAAGTTGATGTCTGGACGCTTTCCATAAAAACCGGTGCATGACAAGTAAATGGGGATCATAACAACAAACTTGGTAATGCAGATTCAACAATGGTATGATTATGTGAAGAGATCATAGAATCATACACATAAAGAACCCTATCGGCAATGTCAAAAACAACCAACAACCATTGAAATTTTTCTACAATGTTGATGGGCATGATCACAAAATCAACTTGATCCCATGCAACATTTGCGAGTAATCTGTACCCCAATATGTATTCTGCTACGACATCCTGGGGTTTGACAACATCAAACTTCTTTTCGGGAGGAGCAGTGATGTACTTATGATAAATTTGTTCAATTTAAGTCTTGAACAAACAATAAGTGGTTGTAAACCTTATCTTGTTGTGGGGACTATACTTTCCTCTTTTTTTCAAGTAGTATCATATAACATCAATTTGTTGTGACAAAAAACAGATTCATTTGTTTTTAATTAGTATTACAAATTATCTACAATATATCTACAAAATAACTACAATTTCATTTGTTATTAATCAGTATTACAAATTATATACAATATATCTACAAAATAACTACATATTCTGGAGATGGCATGATAACACATTTATATATACAAAAACAGTACATATTCTACAAAATAACTACATATTTTGGGTATGAGTTTACCGAGTCGTTGAGGACTTGTCCGGGATGTGCCAAAGTATAGAACCACTCCTTCTTATCAACTTTTTCCACTCCAAGATCATACCATGGCTTAAGTTGGTTATCTTTTACAGAATAAGGAGCCTTCCTCCTATTTAAACACATAGCAATTACAATAAATATGTTAAATGAAGTGGATATCCAAAAGATGAATGCTGGAAGCAATATAAACAAATTGTATGAACTAACCTCTTTGAAGCTGTATCGGTACAAAGGTATAACCACTTGTTGAATTCTTCCAACAACTCAGGATCAACATCTTGACCAATAACCCCAGTAAATGGATGCTTCATTTGAAAAATTGGAGGTCCAACAGAAGTGCTGCCTCTAGAACTGTAAAAAGGAAGAAATGGTGATCGGGCATGCTTTCCAAGATGCCTTGTTCTTCCTTGATGCACATGTGTTGTTTCATCTTGGTTAAGCTCGCCAAACTTAAAAATATGGGAGAACTTCTCTGGAAGCTCAAAATCATCAAGTGTAACTTCCCTTTTCTCACCCCTGGAGTCATCCGAATCACCTACATTAACGTACTCAGCTGCTTCAGCTACATTAACCTTCTCCTCATTCTTCTGTTCTCCTTGAATGCTTATTGTATCTTCGTGTCTTGGAGATTGTGCAGGCATAGCTTCCTTAACTGTTACATAATGTACATCTAAATTAATCAAATTGTACGAAATTTGTACCAAACACAAACATTTCAGAATACAAAATTCATACCTGCATTTTCTTCATCAATTGCCCCTTCAAAATGAGAATATAAATCAACACGTGTGGGAAGATTCTCATTAATTTTCATGGCATTCACATGCCCTGTATTTTCATTAAACAATTTGAATTTTAATGCATATTAGTGGCTTAACAATTTTAGGCGATATGTAGGTATATTATAAACATCTACATAAATTTGTAGATCTGTGTAGATATACTGTAGATATAATGTAGAAATATTATAGATATATTGTAGATGTGTTGTAAATACATTGTAGATATATTGTAGATATTTTGTATATATAATGTAGGTATTTTGTATATACCTGCTTTACTGCTGCTGGCATGCACTGATTTTTCACTATTGTACTGAAAATGTTGATTGTTCTTTTCTTTTGATTTCTCAGCAATTTTTGTAGAACTCCCAGCAAACTGCAAGCTTTCAATTTTTTAGGATATATACTTTATGGGTGACAATATAAACTTAGAGCTGATAAAAATAGTTCTGTTAAATGAATATATTTTAAATATTACCTTGGCATCAATTTTATCCTTTTGACTGTTTATCGCCTCCAAAACAGCCTTGCTTGAGTCATTGAGTAGCGGTCGAATGCCACCTAGTTCTTCAAAAATATCTTTCTTAAAAGATCCAAGATCTAAACCAACCTACATATTAAAATATAGAGAGTTAACGTAAACATTGGTTTAACATAAATTAAAGAAATCATACAAGATTATGTATATATGTTACCTTGTCAACATCTTTTCTCAAGTTTTTAATTTGTTTCAGAATAGCTTTTTTGTACTCTATTCCAATTGACTTCTTGTGTCCCGAGGGAGAAACAACATCTTTCGGATCCTCGGACTTGGGTTCAACTTCGTCAAGTATGTATTCAACTTTATCAGGCAAGGACATTCTAGAAAACTCTTCGGGTGCTTCAGTTAAGTTGGTGAACTGAGTGGAAAAAATAGATGAGCTTGACTAAGGAATAATATGTATAAAAGTTGTAGATAATTTGTATTAAATTATCTATTCATGATTAAAAACCATTTACCTTGATCCATTCAGGTTTGATCATTCTATCTTCAATTGCAGACAACCATATCTTGTCCTTACTAGCTGACCAGTTAAGTATGCAAGGGATGGAATTAGCAACCCTTGTAGCTATATCAGTGTTGACAGTAGAGCAACACTCATACAACCATATTTGCATAGCTAGTGAGAATCCTCGAATGAGATAAGAGTGAACAGAAGGATTGAGCTTGTGCCTAACGGATTGAAGCAACTGTTTGTAAGAATCACTACCCCATACGTAGTTTGCACACTGTCCCGATTACACCAAATAAAACCTAAAATGGTCTACCAACCCTACATTGTCTTTGTCTGAAGGACAGATGAAGAATTCTATGAGATACAAAATACACAACTTGACTGCATCCTCATCGTTCACCCAACTTTTGCAAGTTAGAATTTGTTTTAAGTATGACTTCTCAACTTTTTGCTTGTTTGGAAAATAACTCCTCATTATTTTACTGTCATACGTAGGTGTGTAATCAAAGCTTGTCTCTTCCGTAAAACATCTCAGACCACTTATCAAGACAACCTCTCTCAAGCCAAAATTCAACCTCTGACCTTTTATCTCTACTGAAAAATAGTCAGCACCAGATGCATTTAATTCATACTTCATTAGAAGATGAATAACTTGATTTTGCATACATAATATGGGCAATGAAAGAAAATAACCAAAACATGTCTTCTTGAAAAGCTTAAACCATTGGCAGACAATAAATCTTTGATTTGGCCAGGAACACTGGGGTCGGATAATGCCTGAAACCTAATGACCCCATAATCAATATTATGAGGTGCAAAAAAAGGTCCATTTTGCACCAAAGTAAAAAATCTCTTATTAATACAGTCCTCAAACCTAAAAAACAAAATATCTACATTTATAATACAATATATCTACAATAACATAACAGAGTTAAAAAACAAAAAATAGAATAACTACAATTTTTTTACAAAATTTCTACAATTTAAAACAAAGTCAGAACAAGACATACTTTTTTTAACAAATGTATCTACAATCAGGAATTATAAATCTACAACTAATCTACACAATGTAGACAAAATTTTTACAAATTACAAAAGTACAAATTATATAGTCTCTTAAGATGAGAACAAAAAAAAGCTATTTATAAAACTAATAAATTCTTACGTTCACCAATGATTGTTGGGGAACAGTTTTAGGAGATTTTATAACTTCCTTCTTTTTTGAAGCTTTTACATTAGGAGACACTCTAACTTTTTTTGCAACTTTAATGACAGGTTCTTCTTCGACGAAATCATCATCAAGATCAATCTCTTTGCCTTTCCTTTTCGTTGATTTGACAGGCCTCAGCGATTCATCAACATCAATATCGTGTTTTTGCTTTGTTCAAGCTTCTGCCCTAGCTTCACGAGGGGAAAGCCTGGGCTTCTTCTCTTCTTTTGCATGAGCTGATTTTGAATCCTTTTTGGGTGAATTTGCTGAGAAAACACCCAAATCAAATGAAGGAACATGTGCTCCTTTATCTTTGTTAAGGTTGTTCTTTGAAGCTGTCTTCTTCTTCATTGAAAATCAAAGCTTTACAAAGGAGTTAATGGAGGTAAGAACTTTGAAGAAGAGTAAGAATTTTGTCTGGTTTATGAAGAGAAAATCGTGGGTAATTGCAGAAAAAATCGTGGGGTGTGATACATGGGTGAGGGGGTGGGATGTGGAGAGAGAAACGTGTGGGGAGTGAGAATATACGCTAGAGTTAATTTAGGACACTAATTAATATCATTAAATCCCTTAAGATGTAGATAAATAGTAATTAAATATATAAAAGGTAATTATAGTAAAACTTGAGTAGGGAAGATAATATATTTTCCTATAATGTATAAGAATATAAAAATTCCTAGATTAATTGGGGGCGACCAAACATAATGCCCCGTACCAATTTTTACTAAAGACCTTATGTCAGAGCTTCATGTCCGAGCCCAATCACACTCATACCTGACTGGCTGAAAGTTTTTAACATTATCGCTTATTTAAGTTAGCCTGCAATGATATTCTTCAATTACTAATTAACCTTGGTCAAACAATTCCAAAGCAAGGACGCAATGATATTCTTCAATTACTAATTAACCTTGGTCAAACAATTCCAATCAATTGATTTTTTTTTTATGAAAAACTTACACAAATGTCCCAAATAAATCTCAACTTACTAACCTCTAGCCATTATCATAAACTTACTAAAACTAGCCAAGCACATATAAAAATTAAAAAACCAAATAAATAAGGTTTTTTCTCTCAAAGAATCACATGTAAAAATCTCCTTCCATATTTTAAAGCATGATTAGCAACATTGATGCAAGACGGAAAGGAAATTTCATGGATGAGGTAGCAAATAAGGTGATGAAATATAAAAAAAAAATACATATTCTAAAATCTAAGCAAAAAAGAAACTTTTTCAATGGGTGTAGTTGAAATTCATTGAAAACATATAGATAAGTCAATATATAGAATTTGAGGAAGATTGGAGGTGATTTAGACTGGTTTTGTATCAAAATTTGTAATTAAATCAAGTTCAAAAAATTCTTCTGCGACACATGTACCAAACGTGTATCACGCATGTATCTCACACACAAATATACATGAATATATTTGTGATATACAATTGATATAAATATGGTATATATGTGATACACAAATGATATACAGTGTGATACACACATCATTTTTTTTCATGTTCAGTTTTTACTTCGAATTTTCAATTCAAACCACCTCAAAACTTCACCAAGTCATCCCAAAACTGATATTCAAGCTCCATAAGATGTACCCAATATATTTGAATAACACCCACTCAAAAGAAAATAAAAATTTGATCTTTTTTTTACTACAAATAGTTAATTGGCTAATATTAGTAATATTTAGCTAATATTAATACTATTTTATGAATTGACCAATTTTTATAATAAAACTACTTAACAATGAACATAGCTGGTAATTTCCCTTTTTTTTCCCTAACTCGTAAGTCCTCATCAAAGACTTTCAAATCTGTACAAACTAACGATCATCTTAGTTTAATAATATTTGTATAGTTTAAATTCTAGATTCACTCTAATTCATATATACACTTTACCTACAAATAAATTCCATAATTCGTAGACTTTCACATGCCATCTCAAATTTTGGAAAATAAATAGCTCAAGAACATTTGTTGCTTGCTTATAGGCGCGATTACTAATATAAATTATCGTTGACTATGGGTATGTCTCCTGTGGCTAAGTCATGATACGTAATTCTAAATTCAAGTGCACGTCTGCATGCCTTGACCATTACTTCAAATAAATAAAATAAATATGCTGTGAATCACTGATACGTCTCACATGGCGTGATTTGCGATGTGTACAAAAACAACAAGTGCGTGACACCGTAACTTGTTTAAATAAATTCCATAAATGCTTAAAAATGTATAATTAAAAACGGTAAAAACGTAAATGCACATAGGTTTTAAAATATGTAATAATCAGATAACTAAGCCGAGTGTAATTGTGAAGCGACCATGCTAAAATCAACAAAATTAATTTTTTTTTATTAATCACCAGCACCCCTAATAAAAAAGAACTGTATCGAAAGTCATATCTAGGCCCATACATAACCCCTGTTTATCCTACAACTACAAATCAGATCCCCTACTATCCTCCAATTTTCCTTTCCCATTGTTTTTACTCTCTACTCCTGTCAAATCTTTCTATACAGTTGGTCTATCAATTCCCGCTCATTCATATTACTCTTTTTATTCAGAATTGCTTATCCGAATTTTTAAATTTAAAAGTCGATAACTCATAAACCGAATCACTAAGCATAAATATTCGTCCGATAAGCAGTCCTAGCCAAGACTAGACTAGCGTGAAGCGGCTCCAAGGCAATGTGAAAAATCTCAATTTTCATTGTCTTATATCTCACTTTTAGTCTACATTTATAGTTGTGGCAAAAGTTTTTAAACAAATTGACTTTGGTCACGATAATATTATTATGCATATATAAAAAGAGATCTGGCAGACATTAGTGATGATTTGTATGGCAAATCATGCTTTGAAAAATATAAAATCAACAAGAATAATTGTAACTACTTCTTCAAAGTTCTTGCTTCAATAATGTCTCCAAACTCCCAACTAAATGACCAATTAAAACTCCCTTATTCTAGCAAGAACCCGATATTTCTTGTCAATAAAGACTCATGTAATATTAAGTGCCAACATGCTACGATATTGCCTTAATTGCCAAACTAAATTTGGAAAATATTATGATGATATTGTTTCTTCTTTTTCTGTCTTTTTGTGCAGAAAGTGATTATAGTGCAGATCTTTTATGGAGTTTTTAGTAAGTGGATCTTAGTGAATTCTAGAGATAATATTTATTAACCGACATTTGAAATCGAGGTACAATTCCAAGAATTTATATTGAAAACGTGTATTTTTCATTGTGACCATCTAAAATTATTTTAAAAGAAAAAAAAAATAGTATTGTGACAATGCAAGTCCTTTTTGAAATATCTTCTAATATTTTGAGATTGATGGCTACTTGTTGCTTATCGAATGGGATTTCAGTGTTGTTTGAAGGCTTCTTTAATTTGTGACCATTACATTTTTGTTGCATGTCTTTTTCTTTAGCAACATAATTAGATAATCATAAACTATGCACTATAAATAAAGAAATGTAAAGAAGAATGTACTGGATACGAAAAAGTTATTCCAACTAACTAAGAAATTAACTGGTTGCATATATTAAAATTAACATACGGACTTGAAAAGATGTTCTCAACTTGCTCTTCAAAAAGTTGTCTAGGACTTGAAAATGGTTTTTACTTGCTCTACAAAAAGTTATCTAGGTGTTAAAAGAAAGATAAGAAGGTCAATTAAGTAATTTTAGTATATAAGTAGTTAATTAGTTAAAATTACTGTTAGAGTTAGTTAATTAGTTAAATGATAGATTAATTGTTAATCATATATATATATTGTACAGAACACAGTTTAAGTGTTAAGTTGAATGATAAAATTCTTTTTTCTTCTTCTCCGATATCTTCTTTCTTCTTCTTCGACTGTATCACCTTCTTCCTCCGGTCATTATTGTTGTGACCTTCGTTCTCAAAATACTTCACTAGGAATTAATGAAAATGATTTCTAGTTTCTAGAAAAATAAGCTCCATAAGAAAACGAAGAAATGCTAACCCTTTGAAACAAAATCTCATAATTCATTTGTATCATTTATCATTGTCACTCTTATGCTGGTGATTGTTATTTGTTCATTTTCAACACTTTGGCACCTATGAGTTAAGGTGTTCGATAGTTTACTATACATTTGTATTTAGTAGATATCAAATTGTAATAATTGGAAGAATTATTATACTTTACTTAAGTGGCCTACCACCTTACTTAGTTGAATTAAAGTGCTAAAAAAGGTGGTGATAACTAGCGCATATTTGACTTCCTCTATATATTTTAATTGGTACATGTGATATTAGAGGTGGATTAATGATTTGAAGTTTATGAGTTTATGTAGGAATTCACAATAAAATATTATAGATATTTAGTGAATTTTTTAATACATATACATGGTATGAGCAAAAACTATTGGATTTATGTGAATCCACAATTAATAATCCTGTACACAATGACAGATCCACCCCTTTAGGAATGGGTGATATGATACCCGCTAAGATGATAAAATTTTTATGTACTTATGTTTAAATTTTTTTAAACTAGATTAAGTATCTGATCCTGTCACCCGCAGCCGTAAACTAGACAAAGATGTCATGGTGGTAGATCTTTTTGAAAAAAAATTTCGTGTGTAAAATTCAAGTTGGAATTTATCTTGAACCTTGTCCGACTTTTCCTTTTTTTGTACTTTTTATTTCCTTTTGTCCCAAATGATTTTTCTTTTCGGTTACCCCCAAATTTTCTATTTGTCGTTTTATTATTTCATACATTTTTCTTTCTCTATTCTATTATTTTATATGTGATCTCTAGTAAGAACACTCTAGAAGGAGTCTCCAAAACGTTAAAATTATAGTGTAAAATATGCATTCCTCTTAATCTTAAATTTATGAGTTTTCTTTTTTCAAATCCGAAAAACTTGGTGTCTTAATGGGAATTTCGGATTGAGATACAAAAAATCATCTTTCTTATTATTTCATAAAAATTTGTGTTATTATATGTTATTAAATATAATTTAAATCTCTTTACTTTTAAATTATGATGAAAATTTTGTAAGCATTGCTTAAAAAAATATGAGATCTATGATATCGATTTTTGGAAACTTGTTGTTAATTTAACTTTATACTTTCGGGGTATAATTTATCTTATTGAAGATATTTTTTTAAAATTTTCTTATTCTGGTTGATGTAATTCTCTTATTGAAGATGTTATCTTACTTGTATAAATTTATTAACATTCTTAACAAATCATTAACAAATTCCGTTTTAGTCATTACAAGGTATACATTAAAGAAAATTATGGCGCCCGCTACCTTCAAATCCTTGAGTGTACATCAGCCTCTGTGTTAATTGTTTTGGATTAGCTGATAAATTCGTAGTAAACTCCTATATATGCGAATATAGTATTCTTAATATTCTAAACATATAGTTGACGACTCAAAGAAATAAAAGAGAACATATCAAAATATTGGTCTGTTGAATGTGTGACAATCTCTTGGAAACGTAAATAATTCCCAACTAAAAGGTAGAAATGGCCTAAATATAAAATTACCCTCATGATTGTCCTTGAAACGAAAGCAGGAAATCTATCAAAATTATTTTAAAGGAGTGTCTGTAGATGCCTTTCCCTTGATTTAGCTAATTTTCCAGGTGACTCTGTCAATGAGGTCATAAGCCATATATAACACTAACAGTGGAGATTAGTATAAATTCATAATCACTATGGCCACTTGATAAGCAAGCCCTTATATCTGGACCACCATGTCACCATTGTCTTTTTCTTTGTTTCCCATCCGATATTTGATACCTGCATTGGAGACGATAAAATTCGGATTTATATTGAAAATTTTATATTAGGGGAGGGAAGGGGGTAAAACGCTACTTAACAAAAATAACTCCATCTCTAGAGTTCGAGCACAAAATCTCTGAGTAATGATAACAATATATTTATTGCACCGTCACAACCATTATTAGTCATGTCGCCATTGTCACTAAACTAACAACATATGTAATACTGTGCCCTTTAATCTAACAACCTTTTATCAATGTTATTTTTTATTTCCTCAACCAATTATTCAAAACGTCGTGGATAATGTTTTCTATTGAAAATGTGGTTCCGTGCCACTTGGTACTGAAAAGATGTACTTCAAAATATAATAATGAGTAAAAAGATAAAACATTCACACAAAATATGAATGGCCTTATGACCATCCATTCATCTGCTTTTCCAGTAATATTGCTACGTTAAGCCTGCATGCAAATTAAGTGCAACATTCCACTTGTCTTTAACTTTTGGCTGAACTTATCAAGGGAAACAAGTTACTAATTTATTAAGTGCAACATACTACGTGTTTCATGTTAAGAGTGTTAGAGATGGTCCTACTATAGCTTCTAAGTTGATACCTATAATAAAAAATCATACAGCACCAAATGATTCACAAGTCCAATTTGGTTCAAACCCCAGGATATTACTTACTCTCAAGGGTGTAATCGCCGTCATTCTCTCAAAGGCATTGAAAAACAAAACATCAACATAACGAATGGCCAAATTCCAGTACATCGTGTGTCTTTAGTATTGTTGTGTTTTTGCTTATGTTATTCACTTGTAACTCCACTCAACATATTTAGAAGCATCTCGTAGGACACTTTATAAATCATAAACTTTGTGTTTGTGTTGACTAGAGTTAGTCAAGTGGTTAGATTGTAGTAGAGTTATTACAAAAAGGCTTGCAATATAGGTATTGTAAGTAGGTGAATGATTAAGAGTTTGCTTCCTAGGTTACAATACGTTGTCATTTAAAGTTGCTCAGTTAGTGAAGTTGAAATCCGATGAGTGTAGGTCGTGATTTTAATCTCGTTAGTTGGGAGTTTTCCACGTAAATATCGTTATGTTAGTTACTTACTGCTTTGTTTTGTAGGATCTGATAGAGAACCAGATTCTCTATACAATTTGGTGGACTCTTAGTTTACATCAATTGGTATCAAAGCAGGTTCTTTCTATAAGGCTAGCACCTAGAAAGGATCTACATATCTGCTCCACCAAATTTTGAAGAAGGTCAATCAACCTACAAACCATCAAGATTTAATGGACAATACTACGACTGGTGGAAGACAAGAATGCATGATTTTATCATGGCAGAAGATTAAGAGCTTTGGGATATTATCTGTGATGGACCCTTTGTCCTTATGAAGACCATTGGTGAGACAACAGTCGTAGTTCCAAAGACTAGGAAGGAATATAATGATATTGATCATAAAGCCATCGATAAAAACTTCTGAGAAGAAAAGATACTCGTATGTTATTGGTCTAGACGAGTACAACCGAATCTCAGCCTGTCAATCTGCCAAGGAGATCTGGAAGGCTCTCCAACTGCACATGAAGGTTCTACTCAAGTCAAACAGTCAAAAAGCGACATGCTCACTACTGAGTACGAACTCTTCAAGATGAAGGAGGATGCGTATCAGGACATGCATACTCAGTTTACTTTCATCATCAAAGAGCTTCACTCCCTTGGAGAGATTATCACAAAGAACAAAATGGTCAAGAAAATACTCAGTGTGTTATCTGGTTCCTGGGCGAGCAAAGTTAATGCTATCACGAAAGCCAAAGATCTACAAAAGCTACCGATTGATGAACTCATTGAAAATCTGAAAACCTATGAAATGAAGAAGAAGAAGAAGAAGAAGAAGAAAGATCATGAAAGAAGAGAACTCAAAAAAGGAGAAGAACCTGGTTTTCAAGGCAGACAATAGTGACTCAAGTGGTGATACTGCTGGCATGGCTAATCTTATACAGAGATTTCAAAAAGTGGTTCATAGAAATGGAGGTATTCATAAGAAAGGCAGCTGTAGCAGAAACACAAAAGGATATGATTGCTGTCACAAATGCGGGAAGCCAAGATATTTCATCAAAGATTACCCATTTCACATGTAGAACCATTATAAGCACAACACAAACAAGACAATTAAGAGCCCAGTCCCTGACATGAAATTCAGGAGAAGAGATATCGCTGATAATATTGTGAAACAAGCTCTTGCCGCATAGGGAGCTTCATATAGTGAATCTGAGGGTGATGATTAACAAGGCAACACCTCAATGATGGCCGTTAAAAGCGAAGCTGCACAATGTGATTCCATATTTGCCCTGATGGAAAAATCTGATGAGTATGAAGATGAAGTAAACTTTCTAGACGTTCAAAGAAATTTGAAGTCTTATACTCTAAAGAAGCCAGTATTTTTAGCTAATGTCTTAATTGATGCTTGCCACAATCTCATTAATGATAAAAATGCTTTAAACGAGGAAATGGAGAGATAGAACATCAGAGAGACGACTTGCTGGTTGTAGTTGTGGATCTGAAGGAAATAATAGAGGAGCTAAAGAAAGATAATATTACTTTACAAACTTCAATGGAAAATTTCATAAACTCCTCAAAAGGAAAGGAAGTAGCGAGTGAGACACACCTTAAGCTTGGAAATAAACTCAAAAAGCTAAAAGTGAGTCTCCGTGTTGAACTTGAAAGAAATAGACAACTTCAGGAAGATTTAAGTAGGGTTAAAAATAACCTAGATAAATCTCTAAAGTGGACCTGGTCCTCTGACAAAATCACTTCCATGTATAAAAGTAACGGCGGGAACATGCAGGGAATCGAGTTCCAAAAAGAAAAGGCTCCCTACAATCCACATAGCAAGTATGTTACTGTGCCTGATAACTGGCTTTGCACTCACTGTGGTAATACTAGTCATTACAAAGATTCTTGTAAAGCAAGGTCTCAGTCCCAACAGAAAAATAAAATTTTTGTTGAAAAATTATCTACTGCTATGGAACCTGTTTCTCTTAAAAAGAAATGTGTGATTCATGCTTTGACTAAAAGAAGTCTAATTCGCCCCTTTCCTCATTAGAAGGGACCCAAATTATTTGGGCTCCTAAGTCTAATATATGATTTTCTTATGCAGGCAACAGTGAAAGAGAAGTAGCCAAAGATGGTACATGGATAATGTTGTTCTACTCACATGACTGGAAGTACTGGTGATTTTCTTTACTGAAGTGCGGAACACACAAGAATTGTGCGGCCGCAGAAGATGCTTCACAGCCTCACCCGGTTAAACCGGCTCATCTAACCTCAATCCTTGAATTCATCGTTACTGGCGAATAAGGACTTGATAGATCGGCGTTGGAGTTTGATTAAACCTCAAAAATGGCGAGGTCGATATAATCGGATGAGGTGGATGAGGGTGAGTTCGATCCCGGCCCTTTCAGCGAAGAACCTCATCATTAATACGATCTGCCAGAAGGATGAGTGAATCTGGCCCAAGGTAACTTAATACTTTTGGCAGAATTCGAGCACGAGTGGGTCGAGGGGGCCCAGTGTAAAGGGGTATGTATACACGCTCAGGAACCCTTCTATGTAGGTTGTGATATCCTCTTCGCAAGAGGGTATTTGCAGAACGACCTCTTTCCCCCATTTACACTCTCTTCTCACGGCTTCGAGGTGTCTTTCCTCGATTGATCTTATGTACTTCGATGCATGTTCTCGACGACCGGGGACATCGGGGGGTTTCTCTATTGTAAAGTCCTTCTTCAAAGAAAAACTGCTCGGTATGATCTCATTAAGCGCCGGCGGTTTACCACCCGCCGGACGGGAAGTAGAAGTGGGGTCTCCTTCTTTCTGAGGAACGGATTTGGAAGTTTTGGCCATAGTTTCTTTTGAAATAGAAGGAAGAGATGAATAAACCGACCAGTTTTCTTGATGATACGGTGGAGGAACTGGCGGTGAAAGGAAAACTTATAGAGGAGAGTAAGTATTGCAGAGTGAAAAATTTCCTAAAAAGAAACGAAAGTGGGTATATATAGAGGAAGGCGGCGACTATTCATTGATACCTGTGGTCGACCGGCTCTGACTTACACCCAATGCTTTTGGGGAAGAGAACCGACGTGACGCTTCAGTCATTTCAACGCCTACGTTGTAGGAATGATATCATCATCAAGGACCTCAGAAATTCAAATCGTTTCTTATCATTTCATTCCAAGAAATGCGGGAACTATTTGTATACGGCTAAAATCGGTGGAGTCCGATTTCGAAGTCTCTGTTGTGCCGAGCCCGAACTCGGAATGTTCGAAGTAAAGTTCGAGCCCAATCTCAGAATGCATACCTCGAGAGAGCACATCAAAGGCCCGACGCGGCCTACCTCGAGGCAGCGCATAATCGATGACAGTCAAGAAAAAGTAGGAATTTCTCAAGGGCATATAGGTCAAGGTGTAAATCTCAGGATTGGTTCGTACAAATTCGTATTAGGCGGTTATACAGCTATACCAATAGTATTTTTCACTGTAAATAGAAACGTATTTTCTCCTTCTATATAGAGGCTCCAATCATTTGTAAACATCATCATTCACTGCTATAGAACATTCTACTATGCTTTTCTCGTTTATTGTGCTCAAGATTATTCTTCAACTTTATTGTTCTTCATTGTTCATGCTTTATCGCTACTAACTGACCTCGAGACCCCGAGGCTATCGAGCTCGAGACCCCCGTTCCTTTGACAACACTGATTTGGTTATCATTTTCGAGGTAAACACAAATAAAACTTGGTTGGAATTTAGTTAGCCTAGACGTAGCAAATATAAGCATGGAATAAATCCCTAGCTAATAGCCTAGCTACGTTTCAACCAAGTCAATAATGACCAACCAACATTTGCTTGGAATTTAGCTACCACATGTCCTAGCTAATGATTGCGAGGGATTAGTGCCAATCAAATATCCCTAGCTATATTACCAACGGATAACATATTTTTCTAGCTAAAATTTAGCTAAGAGCATATTAGCTACGGTATTTAGCTAAGGTCATTTTCCTAGCTAAAGCAAAATTAGCTGCGGATCTTGGTAAGTTGGCTAGGATTTTGGTTTCTAGCTAATGGCTTGTTCTCTTGTAGTGATTCCTAGGATACAATAGGTTGTAATTTAAAGTTGCTCGGTTAGTGAAATTCAAATCCTATAAGTGTAGGTCGTGATTTTTAATCCCGTGAGCTGGAAGCTTTTCACATAAATATCATTGTGTTATTTACTTACTGTTGTATTCTATGGGAACTGATAGAGAACCACATTCTCTATACAGTTTGGTGGTCTCTTAGTTTACATCAAGTTCAATTTAATAAGATGTGGGCTGAATTCGCTCAGCAGATGTTGCTTCGTCTCAATTAATTTACGATTTTTAGTAATTTAATATCTTAAACTCCATGTTTAGTTCGATTTTTAATAATTTAATATTATCCCTGGATAGGACATGGCCTATTATGGACGATTTTAAGATGTCTAGTGCGAAGTGCCAAGACCAAAAGTATTTCATAGGAGTTGCGTGATTTTCAAGAATTAGTTAGAATGTGTAATTTAGAGAAATTAAATGATTCAGGCCATTATCGTAGGAGCCTAAACAACTAGTTGAAAGCTATGTCAGTTCTATACCATCGACCTGGAGATCATATCATAAATTTGGAGGCTCGGCCATCGAACTGGACTTTGCTTGGACAATTTTATTTTAGGGTTATTTTTAATCTTTTTTAAGATTTTCCCTAGATAAATATAACTAAATATTGCTCAATGTTTCGTAGAATGGAAGTCAGATTTTCCTTGTGAGTTTACAAATACCTTTGTGAAATTGCAAACCTTATTCTTTGATTAAACTTCAGAATTATTTGGATTCATGAAGGTGAATTATTTTTTTCTTTAAATCTTTATATCGTTTAGTTCTTACTTGCCCTTCTTTGGGAGTGATTGATATATCATATTGTTATAAAAAATGTTCAGTTTGGGTTTGAGATTTATTCTACTTTTCAATTTATGATGGAATTCGTATTATGTTATTTCATTAGTTAAACTTTTTCAATTATTCCTTTTGCATATAACGCGAATAATAATATTATTAGAACTTAAGCGGTTAAGAAGGATGATGATATACGTTATTTCACACTTTGTACATTCTATTTTTCTGTCCTTAGCCTATACATTGGATTGGAAAACAAAGCTACTATAAACTACCTTTAGCTTCGATTCATTACGCTCAGAGACTCCAACAAGCTAATTACCCTAGATCTTGGCTTATAGTGATTAATTGCACTTACTTTATTTATATCTATCATATAAAATGAAACATATTAATTAATTATTAAAATAATCTAAGGAATATTTAAAACAATTACTTATTGGCTCTGGAAAGAAAGAATCGGATATAGTCTTCGCGTATGATGATTGTAAATAGTTGACGTTGCATGCATGGATTGTGTGAATGTGTGCATTCCATTTTTCTTTTTTTGGAATATGGTCAAGATTTCAACCAATTTTCTTACGCGTCAGTGTAGGAAGAGTATATGATGCTACTATTTTATACAATGTTCAAATGGTATAGCATCTTCTTCCATTAAGATAAGAAATTCCTCATGATTTCGAAAAAAAAAAATATATTCTAACTCCTCCACATATTTTGACATGGACACAATTGATTGCTGTTACGATTTTTTAAAGGTTATTAATTAAGGAGCCTACTACTAAGGAAACTCCACCTACTTCACAAAACCTTATTATAAATAAACCCTTGAAGAATAAACATTAGTGAGTCAAGACATTTCATTACCAAGTAAAGATTAACTAAGATGAAAATGAAGCCTCTTTCATCTTTTTTTCATCATGGTTTTTTCATATCTTTCTTTAAGATTCTGAGTCTTAAAGTAAAGCCAATTTGGATAGAAGTAGGGTATTTCATAATCCTTTCATTATTAGGTTTCTTAGCTTTGAATGTTTCAAAACCTAGAACTCTACCATCATTTAGGCCTCAAAATCTTGATGTGTTTTTCACTTCTGTTTCTGCTGCCACAGTTTCTAGCATGGCCACTGTAGAAATGGAAGTTTTCTCAGATGTCCAACTTATTTTCTTGACAATATTGATGTTTCTTGGTGGGGAGACTTTTACCTCTTTTCTTAGCCTTCAACTCATGAAGTCTAAAATTGTCAAAAGAGAAAGAGTTATACAAAACAAAGTTGACTCTCACTTTTCAAACTCAATATCAAACACTATTCATCATCTTGAGCTTGGAAAGGTAACTCCTCACCAACTAGGAGAAGAAGATTTAGATATAAAATTAGAAGGTGAAACAATAAATTCTATAGATGGTAGTGAGGCATTTATCAAGATGAAGTGTATTAGATTCTTGAGTTATGTGGTTTTTGGTTATATTCTAGTTATTGTTCTTCTAGGTTCTTCCTTAGTTTCTATCTATATAAGCTTTATTCCAAGTGCAGAAAAAATTCTCAAGGAAAAAGGGCTTAACTTGCACACTTTTTCCCTTTTCACAACTGTTTCAACATTTGCAAATTGTGGATTTGTCCCTACAAATGAAAACATGATAGTTTTCAAGAAAAATTCAGGCCTTCTCCTCATTCTTATTCCTCAAATTCTACTTGGAAACACATTGTATCCTCCTAGCTTACGCCTTGTGATTTGGTTTCTTTGGAAAATCACAAAGAGGGAAGAGTTTAAGCATATTTTGAATGACACAAAAACATTAGGATATTCCCAACTCTTTCCAAGTTATGAAACCATTTCTCTTGCAATTACTGTTGTGGGATTTATATTTGTTCAGTTTATTGTCTTTTGTTCATTGGAGTGGTATTCTGAAGCCACTGCTGGATTGAGTACTTATGAGAAATTGGTGGGGTCGTTGTTTGAGGTTGTGAATGCAAGGCATGCTGGTGAATCTATCTATGATCTTTCAACCCTCACTCCAGCCATTTTGATAATGTTTGTCTTTATGATGTAAGTATTCAAAGTTTTCTATATTCTTTCTTTCTCTTACTTTATGTGGCGCTTACCATCATACCAAAAGTTATAGTTAATAGTAAAGGCGCAAACTTTATTTCTTAACCAAACCTATTAAGGAAGTGCCATGTTCGACCATGACTTTCGACCCCCAGGCTAACCTAGCCCTCTCGTGGGCCAATTCCCCTCCCAATACCTGCCTCATGCAGCATGTTGCTCTTGGGAATCGAACCCATGACCTTGGCTCTGATACCACTTATTTGGATCAAGCGTTTGCCGTCATGCCAAAAGCTACAACTGATAGCAAGGGCACAAATTTATTTCTTAAGCCACCAAGCAAACACCATGTTCGACCATGACTCCGACGGACCACCCTAACCCTCTCGTGGGCCTTGCCCTAGGTAGGATATTAGGTTACCCAACATTGTCACTCTACTTATTTTCTATAATTTTAGCTGAATTTATCAACTTAATTATTAGTCGAGACTCGAGAGAGATTTGAATTAAATAAACACCGGCAATTGTTGAAGAAATAATGCTTACTAGTAGGCACATGACAACAAAGGTAAGAACTGAGTTTGGATTTAATTTATATACACTATACTATAATGATAAAAGAATATGTAAAATGTTACCCTATTACGTTAAAAGAAAAATGGAAATCTAAAAAATCAAGTCACTTATTACAATCAGTTAATTAATGCTGATGCAGTAGGATTTATTTATGCTTTTCGTTGTATATAATTAAATCTATTATTACTTTCTCTATTTAGTTTACTAGCCATTATTTTCCGTTTAGTTTGTCCATAAAAGGCTTCTGCATTAACTTTAAATTATCATTTTATCTTTAATGCAATAAATTTATTGCCCAACAAATCTCACGATATTTAAGACAACAAATTCCAAAATTATTCTTTTCTTTATTCTTAAACTTCATACTTAGTAAAATAAATTTTACAAAAAATGTTGTGACGTAAGTTATATTAAAGTAGCCTAATATATGTAATTTTTCTGTTACATTTTCAGTGTATAAAAGGTAAATAATATATCTTTCCTGGTTGAGTGTTAATTCGACTACGATAGTTAAAACAGTAGATTAATTTGTCTTTTTTGGATGAGAAACTGACTAGGTGGAATGGGTTCACATTTTTTATTTTTATATAAGAGATAATGCATATCTTCATAGTTTATTCTCCACTTAATAACAATATTCATGATCAAGTTGTATACTGAATATTCGCTTCTTTAGTCGGTTGGTGAATTAGTATCTGCCAAACCTTTTCTCAATGTTTTTGAAGAAAAATGACTTTCTCGCTTTTTAAGAGTAGATTTGTTTTCATAATTTACTGATATTCCAACTATATTTTTCCTATATATATTACTTATTTTAACAAATATTTAGACCTTATTATATTGTCCACTTCTATTATTCAATATATATATATATTATCATCACGATTATCCATCTTATGCTATTACAATATATTTGTTACATATATACTCTTATATACAGTAAGTAAAACATTCACATTAAATATTTTCTACAAAAATAGTTTCCTCCATCCCAGACGTACGTGCCTTGGCATGCATGCAAATATAAAGCATTAGCAAGAAGAGAATCAATTCCCCAGCCTTTTGTTTGAACTAGTAATTGCATTGTGGCTTCAAAATATGTCTAGTAACAAGTCCCATGAAAGAGAATTAGACTCCCACGTGAGAGTTTGAAAATATAATTAAGTAGATAAAAATATAGTTTATTTTTAATAGTTTAATTAGATTGTCGGACAGTATAATATTTAATCTATTTACACAACATATATTTTGGGTCAGGATTGTTCAACTAGTCACCCTTAAACCTATATATGGCTACTCTAGTGTTCGTACTTCAACATATTGTTACTAGAATAGACAGATTTCTTTGGTTCTAATTTCATTGCTAACTATTATTAAAATAATTTTTACGTGCTTGACTCCAAGGAAAAACTAGTTATGTTAGTGAGGGGATGTGTTGAATACATCATTAAGTAAATATAATGGTTTTATATTTACTTGTTGAAATTTTAATGTATCCCGAATCCAGAAATTTCACATCCTGGCTCCGCCTCTAAAAGCGGTAACTCTCCTCGTTCTAACTTCAAACTTACTCCTGAACTATTATAAGACTCCTAAATATATCGTGGTCTTCAGTAAGGTTCTTGATACAGGATACACTTCCATATATACAAACTAAACATCCACTATTTGATTATTTTGCGTTTTTCCTACTAAAAAGATTTAAATCCCTCTTGATCTCCCACTATGAAAAGAGAAGATAAAGATGCCAAAAAGGTCACATTTATTAACTAATATTATTATTAATTGGGGTAGAATAAAAAGGTTCCAACAGTATACACAGAGATTTTTAATGAATCTTTATATATGCAAGCTCGTTATTATAAAGTACAAATCATGATTGATGTTTTATTGAGCTAACTTTGATTTTCTTTTAATTTGTCACTGCAGGTATCTATCACCATCTACTTCTTTTTTGCCAATTGATACTTATGAAGAGGGTTTGAGAACTACAAAAACAATGAAGAGGAGAAAAGGGAGCAGTTTAATGGGATACATATCGCTCTCACAGATTTCTTATTTGGTCATTTTCACCATTCTTATTTGTATTACTGAGAGAGACAAAATGAAGAATGATCCCCTCAATTTCAATGTACTCAACATCGTCTTTGAAGTCATCAGGTTAGTCGACAACTATAATTATTTTCTTCATTTCTGTACAACCTCTAGATTTAATTTCGGATTTAGACAAACATAATTTTAATGATATTTTCGACTTTTTCCTCTTTCATTAGAGGTTTTCTAACATTAATTTTCCCTTACCAACCAGAGTTGTGGTGAAATGATAAGTACTTTTTTTAGTGGCGTACGCAGAGTTTTATATAAAAGGTGTCATAATTTGAGGAAATAGACATATGAATAAACCAATATAATGACAAGCAGTATCATTTTCTATCCGTATCCTCAATAATATTTTTATTTTTCTTATAAATATATATTGAAAATTTTTGACCAAGCGGTGCCCCGTGACACTGCATGGCATAAGGTGCATACGCCTCTGACTCCTTCATCGTTAATCAAAAGTATCGAGTTCGATACCCAAGTTGCCGTTGTTAGGGAGCGGTTTACTGCTCAATATGAGACTTTCTGGAATTTTTGATTTAGTTGGACCCCAATACGAATACCGAAAATTTATCGAAACCAAACAAAGAATATTAATTTTCTCCACACTATTTTTTTTGTCAGGGGAGGAAATTGTTCGAAGTACATGATAAACAATATATGGACCAATATTGCACTAGGATTCTTGACCGTAGGAACTCCACAATTTTACGTGGAGGGTTACTCCTCACTTAATTCCTTAACCCAAGTTATCGAATATCAACCCCTGTAGTTATATTCTTTTTAATTGGAACAACAACTTAAAGCAGTAGATTCTTGAATATATAAGAATAAGAATATTATGAGTAAAATGCTTTTTTCGTTTCTAACTCATGTACCTAATGATAATCTTGCAGTGCATATGGGAACGTTGGGTTGTCAGTCGGCTATAGTTGTGCAAGGCAACTAAAACCAGATGGCCATTGCAAGGATGCAATGTTTGGATTTGTTGGAAAGTGGAGTAATAAGGGAAAGCTCATTCTGATTATTGTCATGTTTTTTGGAAGGCTGAAGAAGTACAATAAAAAAGGTGGCAAAGCTTGGAAACTAATTTGACATCTTATGGTTACTTTAGATATTATCAATATTAAATTATATTGTAAGTAAAAAAAAAGCAACTATCTCGGTGTACAACTTTTTTGGCCCCCTCTTTCTTTTGCCTTTTCATTTCTTACATATTTTCGTAGTGTAAAACTAGTTTACTGAATTAAGTATATGCAAAGCTATGCACCTAATGATATGACTTAATGATCAATAAATTAAGTTGAGAATTTTGAAGTTTTAATGTCACGATCCAAACTTCCACCGAAATCATGACGGTGCCTAACACCGCTTTCTAGGCAAGTCAATGGTTTCACAATAACGATGAATTCAATAAACACAACTTAATAATTTCAAAAGCGAAAATATCATGAAATATCTAAGAACTGCAACGATAATATAACTACAACTATCCTAATAATCTGGTATCAACAAGTACATGAGCACTACAGACTCGCAAAATATATGGCCAAATCCTCAATACAATTGTCTGAACAATAGAACAGTAATAACAAAAACAAATGAAAGAGAACTTCAAGGTGTGTGAACGATATAACATCTACATCGCAGTCTCCACAAGATGGTACCCGTGCGAACCCTATAAATCACCGCACCCATAGTACTTGGATATGCACATAAAGTGCAGAGTGTACTATAAGTACAATCGGTCCCATGTACTCAATAAGTAACAAACCTAACCTTGGGTTCAAAGCAGTAACGAGCTTGGAAGAAAGTCGGGATCCAACACCAATAATCAATAACAACTCATAATATAATGAAGACAATTGCGTTCAACTCGTTCACAAATATGAAAAATTAGACATGCTTTCCAAGTATAACAGTCAAAGCCCAATACAAATAAAATATTTTATTTACCAGCTAGCATGAGGAAAAGACATGTCTATGCCCACATGTCAAGGCAGTAACATCATAGTGATATCATCAAGTCCACTCGTTCTCAGCACACTAACGGTTCCTGGCACAAATGCCCCTCACCATCACACACAACCACACTCAGCATTGTACGAGTGATTGGCACAAATGCCTCTCATCAAAGCACATATATCTCTATGCCTGCGCTCACTACAATATTAGACTCCGAAAGGGCGAATTTCCCAAGTGCTAATTCAATAATCAATATAACCGTTGCGGCGTGCAACCCGGTCTAAATATCACTTACAACATGACTCTATGGCCCATATAAGTCATAAACCACCCAAGTTTCAATTTCTCACATCTCATAGAACTCAGCCCAAACAGTATCACATATAGAAGGAAACAACATCATGTGCTGAAATAAATAAATCATGTAGAGATGATTAAAATAAAGCATGAGGGAATACTCAATATAGGGTGACCCAACTTGATATACCGACTTATACATATGACATACGAGCCTATAAGGCCGACATGATCCTTAATATACTCAAAACATAGGCCGACAAGGCTATACAAGTATCTGTATAAATGACATTTGTCTACAAGCCTCTAAGAGTACATAAATATCATAAAGGTCGGGACATGACCCCGCCATACCAATCAATCATGTCCTAATCATACTGACCAAATAAGAAACTCCAGAGCAAATGGAGCGCACCAACACCTTCCACTGAGCTGATAGCCTACTTGGAGGACTCTCAACCTGTCTATCGGGAACTGCAGTCAAGAAACGCAACGTCCCTAGGAATAAGGACGTCAGTACAAATAATGTACCGAGTATGTAAGGAATGAAAATCAGTAAACAATAGACATGGGATAAATATGAAGTAAAATATTCAACATATAAGTCTGAATAACTTTGTGAATCGAAATCATTAATATTTATAATGCCATGAAAATGCGTATAAATCTCATACCATGTATAGCTATATGCGTACAAAACATCATCAAGCCTCTGAGGGCATCTCATCATATCATCTCGGTCACTGTGGGCAAAATCATCAACGCATACCAGCTGATCAGGTGGTGGTGCATATATAATGCCGTAACATTTTCCCATATACATATAATATACGCGTATATTAGACTGAGATACATCATGTAGATGGAAAATTATGACTGAGAATATGACTACAGTTAAGGCAAACAACAACAACAGCCCTATCGTGTCTAAAACAAATAAGTACATAACTTAGACATGATTTCTAACACGAATCGTAACTGATATGATCATACAAGCAGAGAATATATGGATATAACGAGGCATGAAAGCATCCAAGTCTTATAATAGCCTATAGTCTACCTGGATCATAAATATTCCGGTGTACGCACACACACCCGTCACCTAGCACGTGCGCCATCCCCAAAACATCTCAAGTATCATAGTCTATAGGGATAATTACCCTCAAACCAAGTTTAGATATGTTAATTACCTCAAAACGCGTGAATTAATACTCCAAAAAGCCCTTATCGCGCGAGTCGACTTTCGATGGCTCGAATCTAGTCACAAACAACTTAATATCATTGAATAATGTCGTCAGTAATAACCCCAAACAATAAAGCTTCGATCTTTATCATAATAAAAAAAGTTAACCCCAATCCGCACCCCTGAACCCGAGAAAACTCACGAATTTCAAATATTCATTCGAATACGAGTCCAACCATACCAATTTCATCCAATTACGACTCCGAATCGGGATTCAAATGTTCAAATTACATTTAATTTTTTTTAATACTAAAATCCCCAATTTGTTCGCTTAAATTCGTCATTTAATGCTAAACACAAGGATGAAATCATGAATAATGAACAACTCCGAGCCAAAAACACCTACCCCAATCCAAATCGTGAAAGTCCCATTCAAGATCGCCCAAATCCGAGCTCTATAACACAAAATATGATAAAATGACCAAAACCTTCGAAATAGAGTACTTAAATAATTTTCTCAGGCATATGCATCGCGATAGCGTAACAACCATCGCGATCACGAAAGCCAAAATCACACAAGCTCTAAGCTGCCTTTTGCGAACGCAGTCCCATTTTTGAAATCACGACCCCCAACGACCTAACCATTCATGAACGAATCCCCAATCTCACAAATGCGAAGGCATAGCTCTGACCATTCTTCAGCCTCCCTCAATGCTACGAGAATGTGAGGCTCTCTTGCGAACGCGAAAGCCAACGGTCACAACACACCGCAAATGTGTCCACCATATAAACAATCACGAAGAACGAATTGCCAGCTACCAAAAATTCCTTAACGCGATCGCGAGCCTAGCTTCGCAATTGCGAAGCACTGCAGAAACACAAGCAACCAACAACTCCAAATATATAGGAGTGATCCGAAAATACTCAGGAACTCACCCAAGCCCCCAGGGGTCCTGTCTAATCATGCCAACAACTTCCAAATATAATACAGAGCTACTCGAGGACTCAAATCACGCAAAGTAACATCAAAACTACGAATCATACATCAATTCAAGCCTAAGGAACTAATGAACTTTCAATTTTCAAAACTTATACCGAATCATATTAAATCAAATCGGAATGACATACAATTTTGCATACAAGTTCCAAAATAATACAACATACATATACCAACTCTCGAAATCACAATCCGAAATCAACAAAGTCAACCTCGGTCAAACCTATGAACCTTCCAAATCTTCAACTTTCCAACTTTTGCCAAAAAAGCACCAAATCTACCTAGGGACCTCAAAATTCACATCCTGACATATTCCTAAGTCCAAAATCACCATACAAACTTATTGAAATCATCAAAACACCATTCTTGGGTCGTCTACACAAAAGTCAAACTCCGGTTAACTCTTTAAACTTAAGCACCCAATCTTGAGACTAAGTGTCTCAATTCAATCCAAAACTTCCGCGAAGCTAAACCAATCAACCCCACAAGTCATATAGCCAGAAATACACATATGTAAAACATCAAATAAGGAAAACGGGGCTAAACTACTCAAAACGACCGGCCGGGTCGTTATATTTTCCCCTCTTAACAAACGTTCGTCCTCGAACAGGTCTAGACTCATACCTGGGGTCTCAAAGAGGTGAGGATATTTTCTCCCCATCTCGTGCACGGTCTCCCATGTAGCCTCCTCGTCCGGTTGACCTCTCCATATATTAATATCATAGTCCTTTAGTAGCTCCTACCACCTCCGTTGCCTCATGTTTTGATCATTCTACTTGAATAAGTGTTGGATACTCTTGTGATCTATGAACACCTCACAAGATACGCCTTAAAGATAAAACCTCCAAATCTAGAGCGCATGAATAATAGCTTTTAACTCCAAATTATGCACATGGTATTTCTTATCATGGAGCTTCATCTGATGCGAATCATAAGCAATCACTCTGCCATCCTGCATGAGTACACAACCAATGCCAATTCATGGAGCATCACAATATACTGTAAGAACCCAATCCCGAAGGCAAAACCAAAACTGGAGTTGTAGTCAGGGTAGTCTTGAGCTTCTGAAAGCTCTACTCACACTCATCAGACCACGTGAATGGGGCACCCTTCTGCGTCAATCTAGTCAATGGGGATGCTATAGATGAAAACCCATCCACCCCTCCAGAAACAGCGATAATACCCATCCAACCCAAAGAAACTATGGATCTCAGTAGCAGTAGATGACCTGGGAAAACTCTGAACTGCCTCAATTATTTTTGGATCTACCTTAATCCCCTCACTAACACCACGTGGCTCAATATACCACAGAGTATAACCAAAACTCATACTTGGAGAATTTAGTATATAGCTTCTTCTCCGTCAAAGTTTGGAGCACAATACTCAAGTGTTGCTCATGATCTTCCCAGCATCAAGAATACACCAAATATCATCAATGAAAACTATGATGAACGAATCAAGATAAGGCTGAAATAAGCTATTCATCAAGTGCACAAAAGCTGCTGGGGCATTTGTCAGCCCAAAAGACATCACCAGAAACTCATAATGATCATAGCGAGTCTTGAAAGTCATCTTCAAAATATCTGAAGCCCGGATCTTCAACTAATGGCACCCGATATCAAATCATTCTTCGAGAATACCCTAGCACCCTGAAGTTGATCAAACAAGTCATCAATAAGCGGTAGTGGGTACTTGTCTGCCTGTAGTCAATGGACATCCTCATAGAACTAACTTTCGACTTCACAAATAGTACCAGTGCACCCAAAGGTGACACACTAAGTCTAATGAAACCCTTATCAAGCAACTCTTGTATCTGTTCCTTCAACTCTACTGTGCCATACGATACATTGGGATAGAGATGGGCTAGGTGCTCTCCACCAAACTAATACCATAATAATTATCCCTATCGGGTGGCATGCTCGGCAAGTCTGTAGGAAAAACATCCAGAAACTCCCTCACTAATGGAGCTGACTCAACAATATGAGCATCAACACTAACATTCCTCACAAAGGCCAAATACATGAAACACCCCTTCTCAAACATCCATTGAGCTTTCAATTATGAATCACTCTACTAGGAGTGCGACTAAGAGAACCTCTCCAATCCAACCTAGGAAACCCCAACATCACTGACGTCACATTCTTAGCATGATAATCAAGAATATCATGGTATGATGATAGCCAATCCATGCCCAAAATCACATCAAAATCCACCATGTTAAGCAATAAGAGATTTACTCTAGTCTCATAACCCCCAACGGTCACCATGCAAGACCGAGATACACGGTACACCATAGTAGAATCACCCACCGGTGTAGATACCTAAATAGGCTTACCTAAAGAATCACGAGATGTATCCAAATAACGAGAAAAGTATGATGACATGTATGAATAAGTGGAACCAGGATCAAATAATACCGAAGCATCTCTACGACACACAAAAAATACTTAGGATCACGGTGTTAGAAGCAACAGCCTTTGGCTTGGCGGGAAATGCATAGAAACGGGCCCAACAATGCTTGAATGACCTCCCTCTCTAGGGAGACCTCGTCCCGTATGACCTCCACCCTAAGCTGGCTGAGCGGGTGGTGAAGAAGATGGTGCGGGAGTGATAGTTTGATCTACCTACTGTACGAGACCTTTGAGAAAATGGGGGCAATACCTCCTTACATGCCCCAACTCCCCACACTTGTAGCAACCTTGAAGTAAGACGATTGCGGGACCTGAATCGTACCCCTTAAAGGAAAATAACTACTAGAAGAGACTGACACTAACGAACCCTAAGCTGATGGAGTGCGGTACAAGCTCTGAGCTGGGAGTGAACCGAATGATAATCTGGGCAAGCACTGTATGAACTGTGGCTAAGTGACGAACAATGAGGAATCTAACGAGCTGCCTCAGCAGGCCTAAAAGGACAATCTCTACTATGGTGTGACTGACCTCCAGACGAGGTAATACCAAAACAACCTGAACCATATGGCCTCTTTCCCTCCCGATCCTCTTTCTCAAGCCTGTAGACATGGTAGAAGCGCCTGGTAATCTTAACTACCTGGTCAAACCTAGAATCCATTTCGGCCTCTCGATCCAAACTGTAATGTAGGCCAAAGCTGAGACCATCAATGAACCTCATGATGCTCTCACTCTCGGTGGAAATCAATAATACTGCATGACATCCCAAATTTTTGAATCTAATCTCGTACTGGGTCAAAATCATATCTCTCTGGAGTAGCTACTTAAACTCCCTGCATAACTTCTTTCTGCGAGTCTGTGGAACACACTTCTCTAGGAAGAGAACTGAGAACTGATGCGATATAAGTGGTGTTCCATCAGCTGACCTACCTGACTCATTGGTCTGCCACCAACTTTAGGTTACCCCTGTCAGCTAAAAGGGTAGTAAAGGAAACTCTACTGTTGTCTAGAATACCCGCGGTGCAAAGAATCTGATGACACCGATCCAAAAAACCCTGAGCATCCTCTGACTCTCCTCCACTAAACTCGGGAGGACCAAGTATCTTACATCGCTCTAACCTATTCTTCTCCTCATCGGAAATAGATTGACCAACATCGTCCCGAGCAGTAACAACTAGTTGAACTGGTAACACCCATGGTGTTTGATAACCCTGAGCTAGCTGCTCTGGTGTACGCGTGCAGGGAGTCTGAGCTCCTCTATCCTGTGAGGTAGCTGGTGTAACTGGTATCAAATGCACTTGAGCCAAGCTCGTGTACACCCTCAAGACTTGAGCCAAAGTTTCTTGATGACCAGGTATAGCAATAGGCATCGCTGGTGTCTGAGCTGGTCCCATCGACTCAACCGTATCAGTAACCTAGTCCTTTGCTGGAGCAACTGGCGGCTTTACATGTGTTGCTCTAGCTATAGTGAGAGCTCCACCTTAGCCTTTACCTCGGCCCCGGCCTCTTGTCGCCCTAACTGATGGCACTAGTGCCTGATCAGCTGAACAGATCCTCACCATCTGTGAGCAAATAAAAGATTAAAGGTACATACTTTTAAATTAACAAATCCGCACGACAAGGATGCAAGAAAGTGAAGTTTCCTAATAGTTTGACATTCTCACAAAGATAAGTACCTACATTTCTGTACCGATCCCCAAGACTCTACTAAACGTACTCGTGACTTGTGAGACCTAGACAACCTAGTGCTCTGATACCAACTTGTCACAACCCAAAATCCCAGCGAAACTGTGACATCGCATAACACTGCTTTCTTGGCAAGCCAACAGTTTTACAATAACAATAAAACTCAATAAACAGAACATAATAATTTCAAGAACGGAAATATCATGAAATATATGAGAAAACACAACTACAACCATCCCAATGATCTGGTGTCAACGAGTACATGAGCACCACAGAATCTCAAAGTACATGGACAAATCCTCAATACAACTATCTGAACAATAGAACAATAGTAATAAGAACACATGAGGAGAACTTCAAGGTCTGTGAATCACATAGCAACTACTTCATAGTCTCCACAAGCTGGTACCGATGAAAACCCTAGAAATCACCACGCCCATGTACTCAATAAGTAACAAAGCTAACCTTAGGCAGAAAGCAGTGACAAACTCGGAAGAAAGTCATAATCCAACACCATTAATAAATAAAAAATCATAATAAAATGAAGACAATAAAAATAAATAACTTAAAAGATATCACGGTCATCTTGTTCACAATTACGGGAAATTAGACATGCTTTCCATAACAGTCAAAGCCCAATACAAATAAGATATTTTATTTACCAACGAGGAAAATACATTTCTATGCCCATATGTCAAGTTAAGAAAATCAAAATAAAATCATCAAGTACACCCACTCTCAGCACACTCACGGTGCCAGGCCTAAATGCCCCTAACCATCACACACAACTACACTTAGCACTATATGTGTGCTTTTCACAAATACCTCTCACTGAAGCACATATATCTCTGTGCCTTCATTTATTGTAATATCAGACTTCGTAAGGGCGGATCCTGGCACAAGAGCTAATCAATAATCAATATAACAGTTGAGGCGTGCAACCTGATCTAAGTATCAATCTGTTACGGCGTGCAACCCGATCCAAATATCAATCTATTGTAGCGTGCAATCCAGTCAAGGAGGCTATGTGGGAGATCAAGCAGAAGATTCGGATCAGTTACCCACACCTTTTTGAGACACAAGGTATGATGCTAGAGCTATTCGAGGACAAACATTTATTTAAGATGGGGAGAATATAACGACATGGCCGGTCATTTTGTGTATTTTAGCTCGATTTCATCTATTTGATGCTTTTTGTTTATGTATTTGAGGTTACTTGACTTGCCAGGGTGGTTGATTTGATTTCAGGGAAGTTTCAGAGTGAATTGGGACACTTAGTCCCTAGGTTTGAATGTTAAGTTGTAAGACTTAATAAGAGTTTGACTTTTGTATAAACAACTCCATAATAGTATTTTGATGTTTTCAATAGCTTCGTATGGTGATTTTGGACTTAGGCATGTGTTTGGATTTCGATTTAGAGGTCCGTAGGTTAGTTTGGTGCTTTTTGGAAAAAGTTGAAAAGTTGAATGTTTGGAAGATTGATAGGTTTGATCAAGAGTTGAATTTATTGATATCGGGACCAGATTTTAGTTACGGGAGTTGGAATAGTACCGTTGTGTCATTTGGGAATAGTATGCAAAATTTGAGGTTATTCCTAATTGCTTTGATGTGATTCGGCATGAATTTTAAAAGTTGGAAGTTCATTAGTGCTTTAGGCTTGAGTCATGGTGCGATTTGTGATTTTGATGTTGTTTAATGTACTTTGAGTTTTTGATTAGGTTCATGTTATTTTGGTATTGGTTGGAATGGTTGGATGGGAACCTGGAGGCCCTAGGTGTGCTTCGAATGGTTTTCAGATTCATTTTTGGACTTAGAACATTTTTGTTGTTTTATGATTTCTGGTGCTTTCGTACCTCAAAGGGATGGACGCAGGTGCAGGCTAGCAGATGGAGAAAGGGAGTCATAGAAGCGAAGCTGGGCACGCTGTGTTGGGTCTGCAGATGTAGATGATTTTCTGTAGAGGCGAAAGCACTTCTGCGATGAGGTTTCCGCAGAAGCAGGTCTGCAGGTGCTAGTGTGAGGTGACAAATGTGGAAGGTTGGAGGCTGAGAGGGGAATTACAGATGTGATGTTTTGACTGTAAATGCAGTACCACGAATGCTGTTTTAGTGACCGTAGATGCATAACTACTAGCATATTTTTATATTCGAAGATTTTACATTTTCTCATTTTGGGAATATTGCATCTATGCTAGGGACGATTTTTGGGAGGCCTTTTGCTGCAAGTGATGAGGTAAATGAAGTTTATTCAATTTTAATGATAGATTTAATTACCCATGGATTATTACATCTAGTTTATGTGAATTTAAGGTAAAATTTGGGGATTTTATACTATGTTATTGTAGAGTAAGATTTGATGATTCGTGGTTAAAATTGGATGAAACACATATTGTGATGACCCGATAGGTCATCTTATGTTTAGAATCCAATTATGTGTCCCGAATCCTTAAATACCTCACTTTAGCCTTTCTCGATTTACGTGCGCAATCCATGCGTCTTTCCATAAAGCTTTTATGTTAAAAACTGAGAAAAATATGAAAATTTTCCTTAAAATTTATTTGAGTTGACTTCGATAAACATTTTGAGAAAACGTATCCGGATTTTTGTTTTGATGGTCTCCGTGGGTCCGTATCGTGATTAGAGACTTGGGCGTATACCCGGAATCGAATTCGGATGTCCCTAGCTCGAGTTATCGCATTTTGTAATAATTTGAAAGTTTAAGGCTTAATGAATTTAAAATGTTTGACCGATGTTTGACTTTTGGATCTCGGGTCCGTATTTTGGTTCCGGAGCCCGGTATAGGTCCAATACTACATTTATAACTTGTCTGTCAAATTTAATGAGAAACAGAGTTGGTTTGATATGATTCGGCTGTCCGGTTGTGAAAATAGAAGTTTCAAAGTATTCTTGAAAATTTCATTGGATTTGGTGTTAAATTCGTAGTTCTAGTGGCGATTTGATCGCGCGAGCAAGTTCATATGATGTTTTTAGACTTGTGTGCATAGTTGGTTAAGAGCCCAGAGGGCTCGGGTGAGTTTCAGATAGGCTATAGAGTGAATTTGGACTTAGAACTCAGCTAGTGTTTGCAATTTCTTGTAACTGGCCTTTGATCTCGCATTTGCGAGAGCAGTGTTCGCATTTGCGAACATTCCCAATTCCTGACAGGTTCGCATTTGCGAAGAGTACCTGGTCAGCATAAGTTCGCATTTGCGATCATGAGGTCGCAATTGCGAGGAGGCCAGAGTTCGCATTTGCGAACAATGCTTTGCATTTGCGAAGGGGGACAAGTGGGCAATGATCGCAAATGCGATCAAATGGTCGCATTTGCAGAGAGCCAGTGTTCGCATTTATGAACTTTTCATTGCAAATGCGATGAATGCAGAGATGCGATGGTTTTCGCAGCTGATCATAACTTGACTTATATGGGATTTTTGACTCATTCTTCAAATTTTCAAAATAAGAAACCCTAGAGGTGATTTTTCAAAGAACTTTTCTTTCTCAAATCATTGGTAAGTGATTCTAAACTAGTTTCTTTAAATCTTTCACTACATTTCCTAAGATTTCAACCTAAAATCTTGTGTTTTCATGGTGGAAATTAGGGGTTTTTGGGTAGAATTAGGGAATTTTTGTAAATTGGGGTTTTAGACCTCAAATTGAGGCCGGATTCTAAAGAAAATTACATAATTGGGCTCGGGAGTGAATGGGTAATCAGGTTTTGGTCCGAACTTCAGTATTGGACCAAGCATGCCCGGGAGGTTGAGTTTTGTTGACTTTTCAATAATGGCCTAAATTGAATTATTTGCAATCGTGGTTAGTTACTAAGTCTTAATTTGAATAGTTTGGTTGGTAAATTTCTAGGTTCTATTGGTTCGGAGACTTGTTTGAGAGGCAAAGATGTGATTGAGCTTTGAATGGACCTTTTGGATCGAGGTAAGTGTCGTGGTTAACCTTGACTTGAGTGATTAGGACTTGTTTGTTTATTTTCTACATGTTAGATGTTGGGTACAACGTATATGTGAGGTGACAAGTACTTATGCGTTGTTGTCGGGTTAAAGCATGCGGGTGTGACTTATTACTTGTAGTTTATTGCTTAAATTGATCCGTTATCCATGCTTAGACTAGTGACTTGCTAAATGATAGTCCTTATCGTGTTTACGAGATTTTTGTGATAATTGAGTATTGATTCTAAAGTTGAGATAGGTATTGTGGAACCAATGTTGAAGCAAAGCTTGTTATTGTTGAATTCTATCTGCCGACTTTATATTTGTTCATCGTTATGTGGTAAGGGAGAGTGTTAAAGCACGAGGGATGATGCCGTGCCATATTGTGAGTGTTAATGCGCAAAGGGTGATGTTGTTCCATATTGAGAGAGCTAATACACGAAGGATGATGCTGTGCCATGTTATGAGTGTTAATGTAAGAAGGGTGATGACATGCCTTATCTTTTGATTTACATTGTGAGATTGAGAGTAAAAGCACGAAGGGTGATGCCGTGCAATATCTTTGTTTCATTGTGAGGTTGGGAGTAATATCACGAAGGGTGATGCCGTGCAACTTCTTTTATTATGTTTAATTGATTTCACTGATTAAAGGCATATCGATTGTTCTGGTTATCATATCTGGTGTATTATTTATATCTTGTGTCCCCCTTTAGCATGTTTCCCCTCCCAGTAGTACATGTTTTAGTTGCTATTGTTGCCTTTCTAGTACATATATTGTTATCTGCAAAGGTTTATTATTTGGGTGTCATGTCTTAGCCTCGTCAGTACTACGTCGAGGTTAGGCTCGACACTTACGAGTACATGGGGTCGGCTGTACTCATACTACACTCTGCCCTTCTTGTGCAAATTTTGGTACAGGCCCTGGCTAATCGTGAGGTTAACAACTGGACTTGCTTGTCAGGAGACCCAAGGTAGATCTACTAGCGTCCGCAGACCCCGGAGTCTCTTCCTAGTCTCCTAATTTTAAAGTTTCTTTTCTTTTAGAACAATGTATTTCCTTTCAGACTCTCTTTGTAGTAATCATAGTAGCTCGTGAGTTGTGACTCCAGATCTTAAATGTATCAGATATTGTGGGTTTTATATTATTCCGCGAATCAGTTTTAGATTCTGTTTAGCTTAATTGTTCTTGTTATTGTAATTGGATAAAGTTGGCATTAATAATATTTTAACATTGGCTTGCCTAGCAAGTGAAACGTTAGGTGCCATTACGGTCCCGACGGTGGGAATTCTGGGTCGTGACACATATATATTTGGACTCATATCGGAATGGGTGTTCAATATTTATAAGTTTTGTCGGGTTCTGAGGTACGAGCCCGGGGTTAACCTTTTGGGTTGATTTTTCATATTTGATTCAAGACCTTTGCTTTATTTTTTTGAATTATTTTTGATGAATTTTATTGATGATATTAAGTTGCTTTGACTAGATTCGAGTCGCATGGAGGCTGATTCACGTGGAAAGGGTTTTTTGGAGTATTGATTCCCACATTTTGAGGTATGTAACATATCTAAACTTTTATTTGAGGATAATTATTGTTACATCCCGTACTTAAATATTGGGATAAGTCGTAATAATCCATATGAGCTTGAAAGGATTAAGACTATTCATGAGGTTATAAAGGATTTGTGACTATGTCACTGTAAGACCCCGTAAGTTCAACCTTGATATTGTTATGTGTGTATATATATATTGATATGGTACTTTCAATTATACACATAATATGAGAAAGTTTATGAGATTTTTTTTTATTGTAAAGATAGAAATTATTTTCTCACAAGAAAAGAAGGTTACATTTTTACCATTTTAAGAATTAAGCATACAAAAATTTTTACTCTTTTTATGAGATTAGAAAAATTAGAAGTTGAGAAAATATATGTATTTTTACATGAATAATGTAATGAAATAATAGTGTATGTATTGATTTTATATGGTACCACATGACCATGATAATAAGTTATATAAAGTATATTAAAAGTGAGTAATATTTTAAGTAAGTTGAAATAATTCTTAATTATGTGAATAATTTGGGTAATTAATGATTTTTGGTAGGAGATTAGCTAATTAATTAAGGTCTTCGGGATAAAGATTAACGTGGCAGCCATATAAGATTAATTAAGATGACTCTTAAAGTCATATTATTATGTGGCAAAGCCTTAAGAACGTGAGTCATTCCTTTCGAAAAGGAAAAGTCATATATCCATTAGAATGTAAGTCACAAACTCATTATTATATGAATTTGATAAGAATTCAAATCATTTTATAATCTCTTAAGAGAGTTTCAACCAAGGAACATAGCAAGGTTATTGAGAAAGAGTTTTAGCCGAGATTACCATTGCATAGAGACGTTATTGCTTTGAGCATTTCATAATGATTTTTCCCTAATCCAGGTATATTAAGGCTAATCCTTTTTTCTTTTGGCATGATTCAAGTAACGATACGTACACGATATTTCATAAGTGGTTCTACTCTTAGCAGTTAGGGATGTCTATGTTATTCATTCCCGTAAAGTGATATTCAAGCATGTCTAAGTATGTATCTAGTTCCGTATTGAGTTATTTGATAAAGATGTTAATGTTCATAATGGTATTATATGCATCATTATTTACCACCGAGCTACGACCTGTTGAACAGTTACATATTTACCACCGAGCTACGCCCGGTCGAGCAGTCATGCATTTAGCACCGAGCTACGGCCGGTTGGGCAGTTACATATTTACGACCGAGCTACGACTGGTCGGGCAGTCATGCATTTACCACCACGCTACGGCCGGTCGAGCAGTTATCAATAATCAGATGGGCAGTTAATGTCACGAGAATGATGTAATAAGAACTACTATATTGTAGTTTTATTTCTATATACGAGATGGGTCTTATTCTATAAGTTATGGCTTCAACGGTAAGTCAGAGGTTATAAGTTGACTCTTATCCTTCCCCGAGATAGTATTTTATTACTACGTTTAATTTCTTCCTTACATACTCGGTACATTCTTCGTACTGACGTCCCTTTTCATGTGGCGCGGTGTTTCATTCCACGCAGGTGTAGATAGGTGAGGTGAGGACCATCCACTGTAGGCTGCCTTTAGATATCAGCTTTTGGCTGGTGAGCTCCACATCTTCCTGGAGTATTGCCGAGTCATGTTCTATATATGTTATTTTGTTTTGTGAGGATGTCGGGAACCTTGTTCCGACTTATATATTATGGTCATGTTTTCTTAGAGTTTTTGCAGACAGTGTCCCATGCATAGTGTTAGGTCTGACATGTCAACGGCCTTGTCGATCCCTATGTATCTACATAAGTCTTTTTTGTTTGAATTAGTTATGTGAGTTAAGTTCTAATATTATATATATATATATATATATATATATATATATAGAGAGAGAGAGAGAGAGAGAGATATGGCCTATCATGGCCCGTGACGAGTCTTATAGTAAAAAAAAAAGGACAAGGTACGTGGTGCTCGGGTGAGTAGGAACCGAGTGCCAGTCATGGCCCTCTAATTTAGGTCGTGAAATAAGTGGTATCAGAGCAGTTCTGTCCTAGGGTTGTCTGCAAGCTGTGTCTAGTAGAGTCCTGTTTATGAATGTGTTATGCACCACGTTGTATAAACAGGAAACTACAGGGCATTTAGGGACCAGTTAGCCTTCCTTCTTGATATTAGATCGTGCAATAGAGCAGAGTCATAGGGAATAAAGCCCTTTACCTTTCACTTGTTTTATATATACATCGATGCCTATGACCAGGAAAGCTACGGCTAGTCAGAAGGGTAAAGTAGTGGTAGATGAGGGCACGAGTAGAGTACCAATGTCTAGTGAGGGCCAGAGTGAGGCCCCGAGGGGATATACAACACCCTCACATAGTTCTCCGATTTCGCTAGCACCCAAGGAGATGAGGAGGAGCCTAGTACCTCCACCTATTGTTCAGGATGAGGATATGGATATGTGGAGTGCAGTATGGTTTTTGACTAGATTGGTAGCCGCTCAGGCTCAGCGCCAGGTAGGTACAGGTGTTGGTCACGTTGACAGGGTTATTAGTGCGAGAGTTAGAGACTTCATCAACCTGGACCCTCCAGTGTTTGCCGGATCCAACAAGAATGAGGAACCACAAAAATTTATTGATAGGATGCAAAGGACTTTGAGGGTGATGCATGCGTCAGACACTGAGTCAGTAAAGTTGTCCTCTTATCGATTGCAGGATATTGCGATTCAGTGGTATGAAACTTGGGAATTATCTAGAGGGACAAATGCGTCTCCAGCGGTATGAGAAGAGTTTTCAGGGGCTTTATTGTGTCATTACTTGCCGACAGAGATTCAGTAACGACCCGACCGGTTGTTTTGAGCTCTAGCATGTCGTTCAGCGGTTTGAGGCCATGAGAAACTTGACTTAAGGTATTATGACTTGTACGCGTGGTTAGAATTCAAGTTTGGGGAGTTCAGAGTTGATTTGGAAAGAAAATTCTCATTTCAGAAGCTTTAAGTTGGAAGAATTGACTAAGTGTGATTTTTGAGTGAACGACTTCAGAATCGGGATTTGAAGGTTCCAACAGGTTCGTATGATAATTTTGGACTTGGGCGTATGTCCGGATCGCATTTTGGATGACCCGGGAGCGTTTCGGCGTCTAATGTGGAAGTTAGAATGTTTGGAAGAATTTCATAAATTTGGGTTAAAGTTCATTTCAATGTTATCAATGTCTGTTTGGGATTCCGACTCCGGGAATAGCTCCGTATGGTGATTCTCGTATAGAGAGCGCGTCCGAAAGTGGATTTGGAGGTCCGTAGGTCATTTTGGAGTCGTTTGGCGAAAGATAGAAATTTCAAGGTTTTTGAGAAGTTGGGCTGGAAGTGGACTTTTGATACCGAGGTTAGAATTTGATTCCGGAAGTTGGAGTAGGTCAGTAATGTCAAATGTTACTTGTATGCAAAGATTGAGGTCAATCGGGCGTTATTTGATAGGTTTCGACATCGAATGAGCAAGTTTGAAGTTTTAAAGTTCATAAAGCTTGAATTAGAGTGTGATTCGTGGTATTACCGTTGTTTGATGTGATTTGAGGCCTCAGACAAGTCTGCATTATGTTTTGGAACTAGTTGTTGTGATTGGATGGGATCTCGGGGGCCCCAGGTGGATTCCGGGTGGTTAATGGATCGAGTTTGGACTTGGAAGAAAAGATGAGGCAGCTGATATCTGGTGTAACCCCACCTGTGAGGTCTTGGCCGCAGGTGCGGCCTGGGAGTCGCAGATGCTGGGTTGGGAAGTCAGGGGAAGGACCGCATGTGCAGAGTGTTGGCCGCATCTGCGCAAGCGCAGAATCGAAGGAGATGACCGCAAATGTAGAAGGAAACCGCAGGAGCGAAGGGATCCTCGCACCTGCGAAGACGCAAGTGCGGCTATTGTTCCGCAGGTGCGGAAGTGTCGCTTAGTAGAAGGGTTTTAGAAAAACGGGACTTGGCTCATTTTTCTCCCATTTTTCATTTGTCTTGGGTGATTTTGGAGAGCTTCAAGGGGAGATTTTCATCAAGAAATTCTAGGTAAGTGGTTCCTTCCCATTTACGAGTTAAATACATGAACTATACACGGATTGGAACATGGAAATTAGTATAAATTGTGGGGTTTTGGTAGAAGACCTAGAATTTGGTATTTTGGATTTTGACCACGAATATGGAATGTAATTGGAATAAAATTATATATTTGAGCTCGTGGGGTTATGGGTAAAGTTTATTTTCAAATATATTCGGAATCTGGGCACATGGGCCTGAGGGTGATTTTATCGACTTTCCGAGCGGAGTTGGGAATTTGTTGTAAATTGAATTATTGTGAGTGTTAGAGTATATTTTCATTGGTTTGCACATTGTTTGGCTAGTTTTGGGGCATTGTGCATCGATTTGAGTCATCGGAAGGGCTTGGAAACCGGTTATGGATCTTCAAAGTGAAGTAAGTCTCCTTTCTAACCTTGTAAGAGGGAATTAACCCCATAGGTGAAATAAGTAAATATGTGCTTCTATTTGTGGGGGCTACGTAAGCACGAGATGATGTGAGTCTGTGCGTAGCTACTATTATGCTTATGCCCGGGTAGTCTAGGACCCAAAAACATGATTTACTTGTCGTACTTGTAATTTTAGTGACAATTTAAAAGGCTTAATCATATCGAACTTGGTAAACACATTTCTAATAGGCTAAACATCATTTCCTTGACTTTAAAAAGAGAACTTTGCCCTTTTCTTTTGATAATTGTCGCCTGATGAATTATTGATTGACTATTTGAATATGTTTATATTTTGTGGAACGGGCAGAACGCCTCAATAGATTAAATAGACGCATCTATGGTTCGCGCCATTCGACCCTCTGGCAGTGCACAATTTAAATATTGTTGAATCGGGCCGTACGACCTCGACATGATTTGCGCATACTTGTATTGCTTGCCTTGCAAATTTATGAATAATGATATTACCTCCTTGGCCTGAGATAAATTGTTAAATGATGAAAATGAATTTAGGAATCCCTTGTATCAAAAGGATTGTTTACTTGTTTCATAATTTCCTTAAGTTTACTGTTGTTTTAATGAAATCCACGACTAATTATATTATTAGTACATTACTGTTGGACCACTAGTAAGTGTCAGAGTCGACCTCTCGGCACTACTTCTTTGAGGTTAGATAGGATACTTACTGGGTATGTGTTGTTTTTCTACTCATACTACACTTGATGTGCATTTTTTTGTTGCACGGGCACAAGTATGTCTAGTGGCCTCGTTGGGCGCAATGGCATGGTTGATACGGGGAATTAGGTGAGCTGCATTTCTCTAGACGGCCTCATCCAACAGATTCTCTTTCAGAGTATTGTATTTTATTTTCTTTCCGATATGTATTCCGGACAATTGTTGTATTACATTTTATTTCTTAGAAATTGCTAATGCGCTTGTGACACTGGGTTCTGGGATTACTATGTGACTATTCAGTATTTAAATCTATTTAAGACGTCATTATTTACTCAGTGAAGTTCATTATTTATTAATGTAAGTAAAGGAATGATTTCAAAATACTAAAAATGAGGATTTAATTAGCTTCTTAGTGTTGGCTTGCCTGAGAGTGGTGTACGACGCCATCACGACCTCTATTGGATTTTGGGTCGTGACAACATGGTATCAGAGCACTAGGTTCCCTTAGGTCTCACGAGTCATGAGCGAGTCTAGTAGAGTCTTGCAGATCAGTACAGAGACGTTTGTACCTATCTTCGAGAGGCTACATGGCTGTTAGGAGTAATTCCCTTCTTCATTCCTCATCGTTCGGTTTGATTCCTTTGAGGATTATTCCTTCATTTCCTTTCCATGCAATCTTATGCGACCTGAAGTGCTTGTTATAAATCGGGAATTAAGGAATTGTAATGGTACTACAGATGTGGTGCGGGATGTTTATCCATGCGTAGTTATTTGGGGCTATTGTCGTCTCCTGGCGGAAGGATATTTTGTCGTTTCAGCTCAGTAGTTGTACTTATGAGAGCTTTGAGGCTATGCACAGGTTGCTATGATGCTCATGAACGGTTATCGCACAGTAATTGATGTGATGGTAGGATGGTTGTCCGTGTGTCGGGGCAGTGAATGACTCAAAAGGAGGTCTACTCAGAGCATGATTCAGAGATTCGGTATTTCATTTATGGCGGAGGAAAGGCAGTCAGACTATAAATGTTCAGGTTTGGGTTGATAGAGTAACGAGACTTGGTGTTTTCAACTATGGTGGAATATTCATCTGCAACGTGGTGTCGTCGTCCTAGATTGAATGTGTTAAGTTCGTTGGTGTTATGATCTTCTACAATTCTCCTTTAGGACAAGATGTTGTGAGATAGTATTGGAGAAGTGGATGTCAGATATTGCGGTGCGCGGTGGTTCAGGATCGGATCGGTGTTTCCAATGTTGACGGCTCGAGAAAGATGATCTTCAGAAAGTTTTAAAGTGGTAGCTATTTGTAGGTTCAAGTGCTGCAGAGATAGATATTGATTTAAGGCAACAACTAGGCAGCAAAGGATGAGGAAGGGCGTGTGGGAAGTGTCAGGCAGTTGTTACATTTCTGGAAGGCCGGGTGTAAGAAACGAAAGTCAAGAAGTTGCTTAAGGGAGTGAGTTTGACCAAAGTGGGAGAGTAGTATATGGGTCCAGTGGCAGGGTAGCTATACACCTTGAGCAAAGGTTTAGAGTGAATTGTTATTTTTGGTGGACGGTGATTGGGTCCACAGGCTTAATTTGAAATATTGGCTATTATATGGCGGAAGATTGGATGCAACAAAAGGGAGTTGCTTGATGTGAAGAAGGATGAAATATAGCTTTGAATCAGAAGATATTTTCGCACATTTAGTTGATGCCAATGAGAAGTGAACGGACTAGTACAGTTGGTGAATGAGCACGGGCTCAAGATGGAATATGGATGTCATAGTGATTGTATCCCGTGCAACGTCGTTGGGAGATGTCAACAGGTAATTTCCGTAGGTGGGTTATCTCTTGTGAGCAGATCAGCAGTTGCGTGGTTGACGAAGTTTCTGTGAAGAATTCTACTGACTATCCAGTAAGGGGTCGAATATGTGAATGTTGATAGAGATGCAGAGTGTTCATGAAATGCTAACAGAAGGATTTTGAGGAATTTGGCGGTTGATTGCGCAAGGTCATGTCATTAAAGAAGAGAGAATCATGGTGGGTTCCAGAGTTGTGTAATGAGTGGCTCCAAGCAAAGTGGGAGAGTCCCACCGCCTACGGTTGGATTGCATGGTCGTCTGCTTATGAGATTTCTAGCTATCAGCATATTGGTGAGTTATTGCAGCTAAGAGAAAAGAGTATAGGCGGTAATTTGAGCAAAAGATTTGATAGATGTGTGCTATGATTGGCCTTATTGACTCATGTTCAGGCTTTGGGAAGATTTAGGGATTACGCTTCGTACATAGGTGATTTTTAAGGGAAGTGATTCGATCGGGTGCTTCATTGAGATGGGAGTTCATATGCCAGCGAAGCTTTGAAGTTGATTATATCCGGGGCCAAGCCAGAGTGGGTGACTCTCAACAAATGTCCTAGTGAATTCGAAGGTTAAGAATGCGGTGTCTAAGGATTTCCAGCCTGCGGTATGGTTAAGAATCGAGCTTTTGCAGCAGTTATTGATAAGAGGCTCAGAATGTTCTATGATATTTTTGACTTGCAGTTTAGCATTTGGAGGAATGACTTCGGATTCATAGAGGAATTTTCGGAATGGGTGTATCAGTTGAGGATGCGAAAATGCACACAAGGAGGGTATGAAATTGTTTGTGAGATTTGAGACAGCATGGTCTCATGATACAAGGCCACTAGGGATGAGTGCAGATTAAGTCATTATGTGTTGAATGGAGTTACTATTATTTCTAAGACAACTAATGATAAACTAGAGAAGTTAGATTGGTTAGCCATGGTGGGATTGGCATATTGGTGGCACTGATCAGTTTCTTCAGCGTAATTAAGTTATGCATGTGATTGGTGACGGTGCGTGCGAGTGCTTGACGGACGCCGTAATTGATTTTATTTGGAATCATTCAAGTATTATGGCCTGTTACGTATAGGCAGATCCCGGAAGGGTTATGGTGGTTTAGACCACTACTTAAGGATTTGCTTATTCTACGGTTATGAGAATTCACTCGTGTGTTGCTATGGTTATCTTGAAATGAGTTAAATAGAAAGTTTCTATATGATGAATTGTTTACCCTATTAGTTGTTTAGGAGATATGGTGAAATTCTTGTACTCTTGCATATTTGGCGTGATTAAGTGCATCAAGTAGCATGGGATTCGAAAGTTGAGGATTCAAGGTTTGCGGTTCAGTGTTGACAAGGATGTCATTAGCTCGGATGAGCAGGAAAAGTATTTAGATGTTTAAAGTAAGATGGTCTTGTTCAGCGTCACCTAAGGTCGATGTCATATGTAAAAGTCCTTGCGTACTGATGTGTGGATTCTTGAATTGCTTCACAGCTTTAGTGCGGTCGGTGGTATGGATGTGCAGACTTGTTACCTAGTGCGGAAGGTCGTGGGAGCGTATCCCACGGGAAGATTGTATAATTATGACATGTAGTCACCTGATTGATTGAATATTTAAACAAATTGTGAAGATTGCGGTAATAGCGCTAATTTATGAATTTATGCCTAGAGGGCGTGCGGTTCATTTGGTTGTGGACTATGGGAGTTTGTTCAATTTGTGATGGTTGTACTTGTGTGTTATGTAAAAAAGGGTTATAATGAACCCTTGGAAAGTTATTAGCCTAATGTGGTGCGATCAGAATCGTCTCAAGGGCTATGAGTGGATTTAAATATGAGTATGGGCTCTATATCAGGCCAGATGTGTTCATTTTAACATAGCACCCCTCATGGAGGAGTATTCGGACATGAGATGTTGCTTCGTCATCAGCTATTTCATGTAATATTATGTTGTGCCATGTGAGTTGTGAAACATCTTTATAAATTTCTTATGTGTTGAAGTTTCACGTAGCGATGGTGTAATGTGAGCAGGATGGCTCTTGAGATTCAAATCGTATATCACACCTCAGTTGTGCTTGAGTTTTGTAGCGTATGACTCTATCTGTCTCCCCAGGATGGTATTATGCACTTAGCGTGCTTGTGACCGATATTCGGTATTTCGTAGTAAAGAGAGATTTAGCTCGGTAAGTACCTCATTATGTGAATTTTATCTGTGGATCGGGTGGCACGCCGCCATGGGTATGTTGTTTGGATCGGGTTGCACGCCGCAACAGTGTGATGTCGAGGATAGTGCCCTACATTTATTTTTGTGTGTTTTTGTTGCCCATTTTCTGAGGAAGGTTTATAGCACCTTTTCGGTTGTCTAATTAGTTGCGTGAGTTGAGTAGTTCCTTCCAGAGTTCATTTTCCTTATGTATCACGATCGAGTTTGTGGCTTGTTGGACCATTATGGCATCATGTGAGACTGTTGATCACGTCTGGGGTGTCTTATTGCATGAGCAGCTCGTATCGGGTGAGACGAGATTATTGGATCTAGGATCAGTGCGACCGAATTATATGGAGTATATTAAAGAGAAAATGCTATTATTTGGCTCATAATGAAGTAATGGTTCTTGTCAGGAGTATAGACACGATGGTTTGTTGACGGTAGTTGGTTATGAATTTCTACACATCTCTTCCGTCGTGGCGGTTTTGCAAAGGGCTAGAACATGATTTATATATGACATGAGGTGCATTGGGAGCATCAGATTCGTGGAATTTCAGCTATTGTTATTAGAGGATATTGTTATGGTCATGTGCATTATGCAGTTCATAGTGTGAATTTAGCAAAGGTATGCAATCATGTATCGATGCATTGTGTAGTGATTGATATGGCGTCGTATGTTGGAGGCAGCCCTGGCTGAGAATTTCGGATGTTGGGATTGGGCTCTAAGCTTATTCATCAGAATAGGAGAGAATATCTTCAGATTTGCTCGAGCTAATGTGATCAACTGAGTTGTGGTAGCACGGGTAGGTGCACGAGGTGTTAAATAGTAATTCCAGACTACTCCAGTGCAATCCTTAGCACGTTTGAGTACGAACATATGTTTAAGTGGGAGAGAATGTAACGACCCGACCGGTCGTTTTGAGCTCTAGCGTGTCGTTCAGCAGTTTGAGGCCACAAACAACTTCACTTCAAGTATTATGACTTGGACGCATGGTCGAACTTGAAGTTTGGGGAGTTCGGAGTTGATTTGAAAAAATAAATTCTCATTTCGGAAGCTTTAAGTTGGAAGAATTGACTAAAGTGTGATTTTTGAGTAAACCACCTCGGAATCGGGATTTAAAGATTCCAAGAGGTTCGTATGATGATTTTGGACTTGGGCATATTTTCGGATCAGGCTTTGGATGATCCGGGAGCCTTTCGGCGCCTATTGTGGAAGTTAGCATTTTTGGAAGAATTTCATAAATTTGAATTAAAGTGCATTTCAATGTTATCGTTGTCTGTTTGGGATTCCGAGTCTGGGAAGAGCTCCGTATGGTGATTCTGGTATTGGGAGCGCGTCCGGAAGTGGATTCGGAGGTCCGTAGGTTATTTTGGAGTCGTTTGGTGAAAGTTAGAAATTTGAAGGTCTTTAAGAAGTTGGACCGGAAGTGGACTTTGATATCGAAGTCGGAATATGTTTCTGGAAGTTAGAGTAGGTCCGTAATGTCAAACGTGACTTGTGTGCTAAGTTTGAAGTCAATCGGGCGTGATTTGATAGGTTTCGACATCAAATGAGGAAGTTTGAAGTTCTAAAGTTCATAAAGCTTGAATTGGAGTGCGATTCGTGGTATTAGCGTTGTTTGATGTGATTTGAGGCCTCAAACAAGTCCGCATTATATTTTGGAACTGGTTGGTGTAATTGGATGGGGTCCCGAGTGGATTCCGGGTGGTTAACGGATCGAGTTTGGAATTGGAAAAAAGAGGAGGCAGCTGATATCCGGTGTAACCGCACCTGCGAGGTCTTGGCCGCAGGTGCAGCCTGGGAGTCGCAGATACGGGTTTCGGCAGTCAGGGGGAGGGCCGCAGGTGAGGAGTGTTGGCCGCATCTGTGCAAACACATAAGCGAAGGAGAAGACCACAGATGCGGAAGGAAACCACAGTAGCGAAGGGATCCTCGCACCTGCGAAGACGTAGGTGCGGCTACTGTTCCGCAGGTGCGGAAGTGTGGCTGGGCAGAAGGGTTTTATAAAAATGGGACTTGGCTCATTTTTCTCCCATTTTTCATTTGGCTTGGGAAATTTTGGAGAGCTTCAAGGGGAGATTTCCATCAAGCAATTCTAGGTAAGTGGTTTCTTCCCATTTATGAGTTAAATACATGAACTATACATGTATTGGAACATGGAAATTAGTATAAATTGTAGGGTTTTAGTAGAAGACCTAGAATTTGGCATTCTGGATTTTGACCACGAACTTGGGCATGGAATTGGAAATAAATTATATATTTGAGCTCGTGGGGTTATGGGTAAAGTTTATATTTGGAAACCAGGAACGTGGGCCCGAGGATGATTTTATCGACTTTGCGAGCGGAGTTGGGAATTTGTTGTAAATTGAATTGTTGTGAGTATTAGAGTATATTTTCATTGGTTTGCGCATTGTTTGGCTAGTTTTGGGGCGTTGTGCATCGATTTGAGTCATCGGAAGGGCTTGGAATCCGGTTATGGAACTTCGTAGCGAAGTAAGTCTCCTTTCTAACTTTGTAAGAGGGAATTAACCCCATAGGTGAAATAAGTAAATATGTGCTTCTATTTGTGGGGGCTACGTAAGCACGAGGTGATGTGAGTCTGTGCGTAGCTACTATTATGCTTATGCCCGGGTAGTCTAGGACCCAAAAGCATGATTTACTTGCCGTACTTGTAATTTTAGTGACAATTTAAATGGCTTAATCATATCGAACTTGGTAAATACATTTCTAATAGGCTAAACACCATTTCCTTGACTTTAAAAAGAGAACTTTGCCCTTTTCTTTTGATAATTGTCGCCTGATGAATTATTGATCGACTGTTTGAATATGTTTATATTTTGTGGAACGGGCAGGACGCCTCGATAGATTAAATAGACGCATCTATGGTTCGCACCATTCGACCCTCTGGCAGTGCACAATTTAAATATTGTTGGATCGGGCCGTAAGACCTCGACATGATTTGCGCATGCTTGTATTGCTTGCCTTGCAAATTTATGAATAATGATATTACCTCCTTGGCCTGAGATAAATTGTTAAATGATGAAAATGAATTTAGGAATCCCTTGTATCAAAAGGATTGTTTACTTGTTTCATAGTTTCCTTAAGTTTACTGCTATTTTAATTAAATCCACGACTAATTATATTATTAGTACATTACTGTTGGACCACTAGTAAGTGTCGGAGTCGATCTCTCGGCACTACTTCTTTGAGGTTAGACAGGATAGTTACTGGATACACGTTGTTTTCGTACTCATACTACAGTTGCTGTGTTTTCTTTTGTTGCACAGGAACATGTATGTCTAGTGGCCTCGTTGGGCGCAGTGGCATGGTTGATACGGGGACTTAGGTGAGTTGCATTTTTCGAGACGGCTGCAGCCACCAGAGGCTCCTTCAGAGTATTGTATTTTATTTTCTGTCCAGTAAGTATTCTGGACAATTGTTGTATTACATTTTATTTCCTAGAAATTGCTCATGCACTTGTGACACCGGGTTCTGGGATGACTATGGGACTATTCAGTATTTAAATATGTTTAATACATCATTATTTACTCAGTGAAGTTCATTATTTATTGTTTAATGTAAGGAAAAGAATGATTTCAAAATACTAAAAATGAGGATTTAATTAACTTCTTGGTGTTGACTTTCCTTACAGTGTTGTATTACATTTTATTTTCTAGAAATTGCTCATGCACTTGTGATACCGGGTTCTGGGATGACTATGGGACTATTCAGTATTTAAATATGTTTAATACGTCATTATTTACTTAGTGAAGTTCATTATTTATTGTTTAATGTAAGGAAAGGAATGATTTCAAAATACTAAAAATTAAGATTTAATTAACTTCTTGGTGTTGGCTTGCCTGACAGTGTTGTATTACATTTTATTTCCTAGAAATTGCTCATGCACTTGTGACACCGGGTTCTGGGATGACTATGGGACTATTCAGTATTTAAATATGTTTAATACATCATTATTTACTTAGTGAAGTTCATTATTTATTGTTTAATGTAAGGAAAGGAATGATTTCAAAATAATAAAAATGAGGATTTAATTAACTTCTTGGTGTTGGCTTGCCTGACAGTGGTGTCCGGCGCCAACACGACCTCTATTGGATTTTGGGTCGTGACAGATTTGTTAGGCATGGTTAGATAGGTTCTTGGCTCTTACACAAGGGAATATGAGTGTGCGGTAGCATAGTATCCAGTGTGATTCCTTGGCGAGGTATTCCCCCTCAATTGTGGTTGAAATGAGTGACTGAGCGCATCGGTCTGTGGTAGGACTTGGTCCGCACCTGATTAATGAGTGTTTTATGGCCGCTCTACTCGATAGTATGGATATTTTCCGCATCCAGGCTTATGCTCAGAATTGGGAGGATTGGAAACGACAACAATATGATAATTGTGATGAGGGTCAGCGTAAGAAGCCTAGGTCTACTAAGCAACCTGAGGATTTTCCGGGCGATCCTATGTCACCATATCATGTTGAAAGTGTCCGACAGTTGCAGAAGCTGTATTATGAAGGATCTATCTATTTTGAATCAGGTCAGGGCTCGAGAATTTTGGGTTTTCAGAATCGGAGGGATTTAGCGCAGATGAGGGTGCCTCCTCCGTGGTGCAGTCAATGTGGTAGAGCTCATTCTGGACAATGTCGTCAGGAATCTAATGTATGTTATACCCCTGGAGACCCTAGTCATTACACGAGGGACTATCCTATGAATGACAGGAGCGGGACGGTTCAGCCTACGAGATCTATAATAGTCTCCTCCTTTTCAGTACGCCCTCAAGAGCGAGGCCCTCAGGCATCAGCTGGTAGAGGTAGAGGCAGGGGTGGAGCATCTAGCTCCGGCGGTAGTCAGAACCACATATATGATTTGGCAAGTCATCAGGACCTAGAGGCTACACCGGATGATGTGTCAGGTACTGTGACTATGGATAATGTTCGATCTTGTTAATACAAATTGCCCAGTAAATATGATTAATATAAGAGTGAGTTGGCATTACGTCTGAAAGGTTAAGGGAAACCAAGGCTATCTTGAAAGCAAAGTAAGAACCCGAGGATAGTGGACTAAGGAAGGAAAGGGGAGTAACCTAGGACATTAAGAAGTTATGAACCCGATTATTAAGATTACAACGAGTAGGTGTCAGTGCCTATAAAATAGATTAACAGAGTCGTAGGTGACGAATGGATTAGGAAGTATTTGTATGGAGGGGCGACCTCCTGAACCCGTGAGAGCTTGATATTTGTTTCATTGGAGTATAGCCCGGGAAGATATATACATTTATAATTGATGAGTATGTATGTACATCTTGCAAGTTTAAACATTCGAAGACGGATTTTCTAAAGGGGGGAAGGATGTTACATCCCGTACTTTAATATTAGGATAAGTCGTAGTAATCCATATGAGCTTGAAGGGATTAAGACTATTCATGAGGTTATAAAGGATTTGTGACTATGTCACTGTAAGACCCCATAAGTTTAACAACCTTGATACATATATATGTATATATATATATATATATATACATACATATACATATATATACATATAATTACTACTTTCAATTATAAACGTATTATGAGAAAGTTTATGAGATTTCTTTTATTGTAAAGATATAAATTATTTTCTCACAAGATACAAAGGTTATCTTTATACCATTTTAAGAATTAAGCATACGAAAATTTGTACTCGTAATATGAGATTAAGAAAATTAGAAATTGAGAAAATATATGTATTTTTACATGAATGTTGTAATGAAATAATAATGTGTGTATTAATTTTATATGGTACCACATGACCATGATAGTAAGTTATATAAAGTGTATTAAAAGTGAGTAGTATTTTAAGTAAGTTAAAATAATTCTTAATTATGTAAATAATTTGGGTAATTAATGATTTTTGGTGGGATGTTAGCTAATTAATTAAGGTCTTCGGGATAAAGATTAACGTGGCAGCCATATAAGATTAATTAAGAAGACTCTTAAAGTCATATTATTATGTGGCAAAGCCTTAAGAACGTGAGTCATTCCTTTTGAAAAGTAAGAGTCATATATTCATTAGAATGTAAGTCACAAACTCATTATTATATGCATTTGATCAGAATTCAGATCATTTTGTGATCTCTTAAGACAGTTTCAACCAAGGAACATAGCAACGTTATTGAGAAAGAGTTTTAGCCAAGATTATCTTTGCATAGAGACGTTATTGCTTCGAGCATTTCATACGGATTTTTTCCTACTCCAGGTATGTTAAGGCTAATTCTTCTTTCTTTTGGCATGATTCAAGTAATGATATGTACACGATATTTCATAAGTGGTTCTACTCTTAGCAGTTAAGGATGTCTATTATTCATTCCCGTAAAGTGATATTCAAGTATGTCTAAGTATGTATCTAGTTCCTTATTGAGGTATTTTATAAAGATGTTAATGTTCATAATGGTATTATATGCATCATTATTTACCACCGAGCTACGACCGGTTGGGAAGTTACATATTTACCACCGAGCTACGGACGGTTGGGCAGTCATGCATTTACCACAAAGTTACGGCCGGTTGGACAGTTACATATTTACCACCGAGCTACGACTGGCAGGGCAGTCATGCATTTACCACCGCGCTACGGTCAGTCGGGCAGTTACCACTGATCAGTTAGGCAGTTAACGTCACGAGAATAATGTAATCAGAACTATTATATTGTAGGTTTATTTATATATACGAGATGGGTCTTATTCTATAAGTTATGGCCCTCAGTGGCAACTCAAAGGTTATAAGTTGACTCTTATCCCTCCCCGAGATAGTATCTTATTACTACGTTTCATTTCTGCCTTACGTACTCGGTACATTCTTCATATTGACGTCCCTTTTCCTGGGGGCCGTGTTTCATGCCACACAGGTGTAGATAGGCGAGGTGAGGACTACCCACTGGGTGAGCTAGGTTTAGTGACTGGGGCGGTAGGCTGCCTCAAAATATCAGCTTTTGGTTGGTGAACTGCACATCTTCCTGGAGTATTGCTGAGTCACGTTCTATATATGTTATTTTATTTTATGAGGATGTCGGGAACCCTGTCCCGACTTATATATTATGGTCATGATTTCGTAGAGGTTTTGCAGACAGTGTCCTGTGTATAGTTTTAGGCATGACATGTCAACGTCCTTGTCGGCCCTTATGTATCTATATAAATCTTTTTTTTTTTTTTTGAGTTAGTTATGTGAGTTAAGTTCTAATGTTGTTAATTATATATATGGATGTGACCTATCATGGCCCGTGAAGAGTCTTATAGTAAAAAAAGGATAAGGTACGTGGCGGTCAGTTGAGTAGGCACCGGGTGCCAGTCGTGGTCCTCTGATTTGGGTCGTGACAATTATCCCTGGGAACTGTGTTGTATGGGATGTGTTGGAGTGACGCACATGCTAAGTGACAGGCGTGTGTGCGTGCACTTAAGTATTCATGATCCGAGTGGGCATTAGACTATTACCGAGCTTTTTTTGATTATTTGAGATATGATTCACGTTAAAAACCATGTCTAGGGTATGTGCTTATTTGATTGCGATATAATGGGGATACTCCTGTTATTTTGAGCTATATGTCTTAACTCTAGTTACGTATGTAGGCAAAATTCTTCATTTGCTAGTCATATCCCAGTCTCTGTACATTACTTGTTATTACATCACATGTTGTTGTTGTTTTTCATATGTGATATTGTTTGGGCTGAGTTCTATGAGATTCTGAGCCCTTGAGACTTGAGAGTTTGATAACTGATATAGGCCCTAGAACCGTATATTTAGTTATATTTGGACTGGGTTGCACACCGTAAGAGAATGATATTTGGATCGAGTTGCCGAAATGGAGTGGTATTTGAATTGGGTTGCACGCCAAAATGATTTATTATTTGGATACGGTTGCACGCTGTGACAAGTTTTTATTTGTATTGGGTTTCACGCCACAACATGTCATATTGACTATTTATTAGAGCTTGGGCCAGGATACATCCCTAGAGTCTGAATTTACAGTGAGACACGTGCTTTGGTGAGGGGCATTTATGTCAGGCACCCGTATAGTGCTAAGTGTGGTTGTGTGTGATGGTGAGGGGAATATTATCAGGCACCGTAAGCATGCTGAGTGTGGTTATTCTTGATGATTTCACCATGATGATATTGGCTTGACATGTATATTTGGCATATACGAATAGAGATGTACTTTCTTCATGCTATCTGGTAAATAAAATATTTTATCTGTGTTGCGCTTTAACTGTTATACTTGGTAAACATGTATCGATTTCTGAAATTGTGAACGAGCTGAACATGATATCATTTGGTTATTTATTTATATTGTTTCCTCGATATTATGAGTTGTTATTTATTATTGATTTTGTCCACTGACTGTTTCTTTCAAGCTCGTCACTGCTTTCAGCCCAATGTTAGGTTTTTTTACTTATTGGGTATGTGGGACCGGTTGTACTCATACCATACTCTGCACTTTATGTGCAGATCCAGGTACTTCTGGGCGTGGAAATTGCTAGACTTGCATTGGTACCAGCTTTTGGGAGACTATGAGGTAGCTACTATGTCATCCGCAGACCTTGAAGTCCTCTTCAATTGTTTCTATTGTTGCTGTTATATTATTCAGACAATTGTATTGTAGATTTAGACATGTCTTTTGGAGGTACTATAGTGCTCATGTACTCGTTGACACTAGATCATTGGGCTAGTTGTAGTAGTATTATTTTTGTTTCCACAGTTATTTAATTATGCTTCTGATGTTGAGTTTATTAAATTCTGATTTATTGATTTCGCTGTTATTGTGAAACTGTAGGCTTACCTAGAAAAGAGTGTTAGACGTCGTCACAATTCTGGCGGGAATTGAGTCGTGACAGTTGTGTTGCATATAAAGTACTATTCGTTTTATAAATGACTCTTTACATAAACATTTTGTTTTAAAAATTTATTAATGAAATGGTACGCGAAGTGAATGGTTATAAGCTTTGTTAAAGCTATGGGAAGCTATAAAGATGAAACTTGATTTGAAACGATGGCGCGCACTTGTGTGATAATATAAAATATTTTTAAATTGTTACTTTGATTAATTAATATGCTTAATTAGCAATTATGCTTTAAAATCTAAATGTATAATATAGCACTTGGTTCGAAAGGAAATAAGATTGTTCCCATGAATTAACATGCTTTAGACTTATTGATGAATTTGAACTACATGTTACATGTTTTCAAATGTGAACAAGGGGCAATATTTTTCATGTATTCGAAATAGATATTGTGAGTCCTATAAGTTATTCTATTTTAAGGATTATAAATATTTTGGGCAGCACTTGTGCCGAAGTTGGATTCAAATAAATCATGTTTCGTCGTCATGAACTTATACATATCAGTTTATGCGTAAATGACAACCTTGTGGTATAAATTACGATAGAGTACCCCATGAAAAAATCTATTTTGTTCTATAATAATAACATGGCTGAGGCGATTCATATGTCACTGTATAATAAGAAGATTTGAACAAGTAATGTGTATGATACTTGTCACTAGTTGTATAATATAGTTGATTTTTTATGTCGGTGATGGTATAGTATTCCCATTGAAAGGTAACATGGATTTTCTTACATTTGTGGCTAAGGAGCTGAAAGTGATTTCAATGACTTAATGCAATTGAAATGGTTTTTTATTAAAACCACAGATTCATATGATTTTTTTAAAAGTTTATATCATTGTTACATTTAACTAATATCTTTTTATTTGAAGCGGTAAAGAGCATGGCTAATTGTTGATACCCAATTTTGCCCTCATATTTTCTCAAATAACATATATATTTTAAGAATATCATTATGCCTCATTATTTAATTTACAAGATTTACGCAAGTATTTTTATAATTTTCCATAATTTTAGAGCTTTAAAATTAATTTTTCTTATATTAAGATTACTGGAATATTTATTAATTACTCTTTCAAATTATTTTTTGATGACTTAATTACTTAAAACTATTATTTGAATCCCTAATACATATTTTAAATAATTTCACTTCATTTTATATAATTATAATAGTATTTTTAGGCTATTTGCACAAACCTGCAATAATAGCCTATATTTTGTATTTTTATTGCGTTTGTCATTTCATTCAGGATCAAAATAATATTTTTACATTATTTATAATATTTTGTAATTTTTTAAATTATTAATTTGCAAAAAATACAATTTTATATATTATGTGGCTTTTTATTAAATTATTTCCCTTTTAATCTCCTATTTAAAAAGTTAGCCCAATTTTGAGTTATTTTTCGAACCAGACAAACCCAAATCTCTGGCCCAAACCTCAAGCCCAATCCCAAGCGACCTTACCCAGTCCAAAACCAACCCAACTCGATTTTAATCTCGACCGTTGATCAAAGATGATCAACGGTCCACAACACCCCACTCCCTTTCCTTATATCCCCCAAAACCTAACCCTATTCCCATTTCCTAAAGACGCCGCCTTTATTCTCCACGTCACTCCTCTCCTCTTCACCAAACCCTAGCCGCCTCCCCTAATCCTCGCCTAATCCCACTGATAATGGGATTCGACTACTATTCTCTTGTCATATTTGAAGCATTTTGGTACTAGTTGTCCATTTGTGGTGTTACCTAAGTGCTTGCCTAAACATGGCAAGCAATAATTTCTGAAATCAAACAAAAGGGGTTCGAATCTTTGATTTTGAGCATTATTTCGTCTACATACGTTCAATACCGTATTATCTGAGTCCGATTCCATTTAGATTTCTGTTGATTTACATTTTTCCTAAAAAACTATGGTTTACCGGATTTCTCTTTTAAATTGATTTTGAACTGATTTGCATGTTCTCTTTCCTTATTTGTTATTTGATTTATTTCGTTTCCTTGTGTGTTTGTTCAATCCTTACTGTTATATAACCCCCCCCCCTCCCCCCAATTCCACTTTTTGGGACAGACTTTAATCGACATTTTCTTCACTAAAATTTGGGGGTTTTTGCTATTCTCTTGTTATGTATTCTGTTTTGGCTGGCTGAAAGCCAAGGCCACTAAGACCTTGTTACTCAACCTGTTCTTGTGCGAGCATTGCCCGGAGTTCATCGAAGCTCTTGGAAACTTTGACGCATTGGGATTCTAGGTTTTTGTGGAAGTATATTCTTTACTGCTATTCGTTTAACTGGTGAGTTACTGGACTTTTGCAATCTCATTCCTATGTATCTACAATTTTTACATGTTTTCACTTCTGAAATACGTTAGCTTAATCTGTTTTTTGAGTTATTTTGTGTGCAATTCTGTTTGATGTACTTCAATTTTAGGTCTCTTTAACCATTAACTTCCTAATGTTGATAGTTTGAAACATGCCTAAACCTGATTCGAGTAAATTAGATTCTTTTCAATTCTGTCTAGCCAATGTGTTACGAACTACTACTGTTTGGGGCCTTTGCACTTGTTAGCATCTCTTTGGTGTCTAATTTTGCTTCAGGATATCAATCCTATTATTTGAACATGCTTTACATGCATAAATTGTGCTCTCTTCAAGTAACTAGTCAATTGTGTTCAAAACATGAATGTTTAAATTTACTATATGGCATAAGTCTATTTTCCTATCCTACTCTGAATTTCTGTGTGGTATTTGCCTATGTAGCATATTTTAATCCTGTGTCAAGACCTTTTTATCAACCATGACTAGTTCTGCTACCAAATTAACATGACTACTTCGTAACACTAGGACCTACACTTAGCATAATTTGGACCTTTTCCTTTATTGTGAATCTGTGTATGATACTTTGCATCAATACTGCAAACCTGTTATTCCCTTAACTCTGCTAATGTATGACTGCTTATGCATTAAGTGTCGAACCTGTTTTCTTAATCTTTGCTAAGTTTGTTCTTAAACCCTAAGACCTGTTCTATTATTTTCTCTATCTCAACTTGAATATGTATGTATCCCTTAGTTTTTGTCTCTCAACCTTGGTTTACTTTCCTTCACTTATCACCTGGGCTCTCTTGAGTTCTCATTCTTAGCTGGCTGAAAGCCAAGGCTACCTAGGCTTTATCATTGACCTCCCTAGTGTGAGCACGTCTCAGGGTCCATTTGAGGCCCTTGTGAACTCTGACACACTAGAACTTGAGTCCTTAGTCATTCACTGAATCTTAAACTACTCATGTTCATCCTTTTTTCTCCTATTACCTGTTGTATATCAGAGTGGGTTGACTTAGATAGTGCAATACTTGGAAATATGGTCAAATAAATCGACTTTGGGCTCTTTTATGGATTTTGGGGTCGTATGTTGAATATGGCTCTTTATTGGAGGCCTGGGTATGCTGTGTGAGAATTACTGAAGGCCCAGACAGTGCTGGGTATTTCATTTGGGCCTACTGTAGGATTATTGTCATCATTTGTATGACATTTTTGATCTTATTCATTATTGGGCTTGTAATAACTTTTGTATAAACGATTGGGGTATTAGTGAAATGGGAAATGGGTAGATTTTAATATTTCATGCAAAAATGGGTAGATAATATGCCTATAGGACTTGGTGATTTATTTTCCATATGTGTTATTCAATCACTATGTACACCATAGAAACCATGCCATTAGGAAAGCACATACACGCACACTGTCTGCTAGCAAACATAAGTAGAAAATGCTGCAATTATGTTTATTGATATGTGCTATTAGAAAACCTGTATATATGAACCAATGTCACTGATTTTTCTTTCAATTCGCATCGCCTATTAGAAATTCTGCCTATAAGATTCCAATTATTCTGCTTGGCGTTGTTCGCCTAGAAAATATGCATATAAGATTAAGATATGACAAATAAATAAGCTCTAAATACTATACATTAGAGATCCTGCATATAGGAAATAATTGCTCGCCATAATTGTTTAATGCTAAACCACCCCAAACACTGTTTTATGTGCACTACTGTTAGAGAGCATGAATAATTCTGGTACTTCTCCCAGTAGATTTTGTTACACTCAACTGCGTAGATCACCTAGGCACAACACATATAGGGATAATAATTATAACTTGCGATTCAATAACCAGCTTGTAATACCTGTATAATCTTGTGTATGGGTAATACCTTGCATTTGAAACGGCCAACATGCTTTAATTCAAAGTCACCTAGAAATCATGTCTATAGGGCCTAAGGTTTTTAATTCGAAAACCTCCTAATTTGCATATGTGTTTGTGTGCATTTGTTGTTTAAGTGTGGAGGTTAATGTGAGCCCCTAAATGCCTTTTACATGGAGTTTTATTTTTTGCTTATTTTTTTAATTTTTTAGCAGCCTACGTAAGGTCTAGAATCATCCAAATAGAGTTCCAAAACGTCCTGGATCATAAGTATGGGACGGGCAATGTACGCGTAGTGCACGACTTAGAATTGAATTAGAGCGTTTTTAGGTAAACAACTTTAACATAGTAATCGGGTAGCAGAAGATGATAGTATGTGCCTGCTGAATAATATGAGTAACACCTTACCCAAAGGTGAGTTGCGAAATATTATTTATGTTGCACGGGGTGATCCTCGAGGCTAAAAATCTTAGGACCCCCTTCCCTTCTTTATTTCTAGTAGAATTGAAACAGTTGTACCTCCATATTCACATTAAGTTCTTTGTAATAAAATTCTTAGATTTTTGTACTATCTTTTCTTATTTGATCACGTAGCCTAATCCACATAATTTGAGTTCGGTCGGGACCCACAGTTGTTGTCACGACCCCATTTACCCTCCGAAAGGTATCGACGCACCTAGTCTCTACGACTAGGTAAGCCTAAATTTTTGCGGAAATAATAGAATCAATAAAGTAAAGACAGAAAAGAACTTAAGTAGATATAACATAGCTGCTTAGCATGTACAATTTCACTTTCCAAAACCCGGAATGTCATGACAGCCACAAGCTCTGTACTAAATGTAGCTCTATACAATGAAATAGTGGAAAATACATAAGTCCTCTATGCTTATACTAGAGTTGAAGGGGACTCGTGAGATTCTGCGGACGCGGCAGAATTACCTTGCGGTCTCCTGGCAGCTGCTAGAACGACTCCTAGCCACGATACTGGCTGCTGGTACCTGGATCTGCACATGGAAAACATGTGCCGGAAAGGGCGTGAGTACTCCACAATTGGTACCCAGTAATTGCCAAGCCTAACCCCAGTCAAGTAGTGACGAGGTCAGGTTAAGGCTCTATTGGAGGTTTATAGTAAAACAGTTTAAAAATGTGACAGAGAGATGTAATAAGCTAAGGCACAACAATAGAAATAATGAGCTAAAATAAAATAATAACAGGGAGCCCTTGGCTCAGCACAGCTTATCTCACAGCAACAAATATGCAATGCAGTACAGGGGGAAAGCTCCCGGATCTCGTCCATAGTCCCAATTTAAATATGCAATGCAGTACAGGGGGAAAGCTCCTGGAACCTCGTCGGTAGTCCCAATTTAAAAATACAAATGCGAATAAATACCGGATACAGTTTAATTTTAGTAGTTCAAGAAAAGATCGCAGGCAAGAGTACGGATAACACTACCTAAACATGGTTCACACGGTGACAATTTGGAGAAATTCGAGTAAAACAGGTAGACATTCTCCTTCCTAATCTACACTACATAGTTAGTTCATGAAACAGGGAAATAGGAATAAAAATGATGTATGTCATGGAATGAAAAATGGGGTTTTAGCAACAATGGCCCGAGAACGCACTCGTCACCTCCCGTACACGGCACCTATATAACAAAACAATGTCAAAACAACCCAAATGGGAAGTCTCCAACACAAAGTTAGCAATCCAGTTACCTCGACTGCGCTACTCAAATTAAAACCACGCTCTTGCCACGAGTATCCGACTCCGGGTGGCCCAAATCTAATCAATTCGATTGCATAATGTAAATATCACTTTAAGGAATCAAAATGGCTAATTAGTTCGAAGCTAATACGCGAAATTAGGAAATTTGCCCAGAAAGTCCCTCGGGCCCAGGTCTCGGAATCGGGTAAAAATTATAAATTCCGGACACTCATTCACTTACGAGTCTAACTATATAAGAATTACTCAAATCGGATGTGAAAATCCCAATCAAAACTCAAGAATTCGGCCTAGGAAGTTTATCCAATTTTTTCCAAACTTTTCCACCAAAATTTCGAATTTAAAGGCTAGATTAAAGAGTATAATCATGAAAATTAGTCTAAATCGGGTAGAAATCACTTACCCAAGTTGCCCAGGTGAAAAACCCTCCAAAAATTGCACTTCCCGAGCTCTCAAGTTCAAAAATGTGAAAATAGTTCAAACCCTCGAATTTGGGTCTTTAAATGTTCTGCCCAGTTATTTGCTCTATGTGATCGCGTACTTCCAGTCGCGATCGCGAAGGGTATTCCATCACGTGCCTAAAATTCCTCTATGCGAACGCAGCGTACAGCTCGCGATCGCGTAGCGGTTGGCTTCACGCGGTCGCGTAGAACAACACTCAAAACTTCCGCTGCCTAAGTTATTCTATGCAATCGCGACATGGGCTATGCGAACGCGGAGACTAGACTACCCAAACACTGTGATCGTGGCACTGCTTGTGCGATCGCATATATAAAATTTCTTGCCTGCCTCAGCTTACCCTTTGCGATCGCGGATGAACTCACACGATCGCGATGAATAAAAGACTGCTGCTGTAAAACCAGAAAAACCAGCAATAAGCTTAAGGCTAAATTTGCCCGTTTGGGCACCCGAAACACACCCGAGGCCCCCACGACCTCAACCAAACCTACCAACTAATCCTAATACCTCATTCGAACTTAGTCGAGCCTTCAAAACACCTCTCATAACATCAAGATCATTATTTATGCATAGATTCAAGCCTAAGAACTTATGAAATTTCCAAACTCTATATCCGATACCGAAACACGTCAAAACTCATCTGAATGATCTCAAATTTTACACACCGGTCATAAATGACACCACGGACCTTCTGCCACTCTCGAAATTCCACTCCGAGCCCGATATCAAAATTTCACCTATCGGCCGAAATTGCCAAAATTCTAACTTTCGCCAATTCAAGCCTAACTCCACTACAGACCTCGAAAACACATTCCGAACACGCTCCTAACCCCGAAATCACCCAACGGAGCTAACGGAGTCAGCAGAATTCCATTCCGGATCAGTATTCACATAGTTCTAACTACGACCCGATTTCTAAAGCTTAATTTCACATTTAAGGACTATGTGTCCTAAATCCCTCTGAATTTCACCACTCAAGGTTCCGACAAGTTCCAAAAGCAGAAATAGACATGGGAGAAGCAGTTATTAGGGGATCGGGGCGCTAACTCTCAAAACGACCGACCGGGTCATTACAGTTGTTGACCTCGATGAGTGCCTAACACCTTCTCTTTGAGGTAACTTGAGCCCTTACCCGGTCTTTGGTGGCGTTGACTAGTTAAGTTAGAGCCATTTGCAAATAGGTGCCCTAACGTACCTTAAAAATCATTAGGTGGTGACTCTCCTATTTTAATACCTATTTAAAAGAGTGGTCATATGTCGAAACCCGATTTCGCAAGAAAAAGTGGAGCGACACTGATATAAGTAATTTCTTATTTTCTGTGGTAGTTATCATAACATTGCAAGACAACACCAAATGGGCATGATCTGAGCCATATTTGATGAGGTTTCTTACTTCCCATGCTGGAAACATGTCTTGAAATTGGTTGGAAAGATATCAGTCCAGTCTTTTGAAAATACATACATCATCCGATCTTTCATTCCACCATGTATACAAGCATCCTTTGAAACGAAGATCATATAGTGCTCAAGTATAAATACAATGTGAGAAGTCTAATAATTCATTGATATAAACCGGCAATCCACCATACTTCTCTTCCTCAGATAAAATGACATTAAATCCCCTCCTACTAGCCAAGAAAACATCATGCCAGAAGCTAGATGATATAGTGAATCCCATAGTTCACTTCTCTTAATAGCAGTACATTTAGCATAAAGTAGTGTCATTATCAAATATCTAGCCAGTACTCTATGAAATAACTTTAGAGTCAACTATTGTTCCATGTCCAACAACACCTCTACTTCAATATCTTCATCTATGAAAGCCCAAATTTTTTCATTCACGCTAGCAAATAGCAGTTTCCATGCCCAACCTTCTTCCATATATCTCAAGTTTATTTATATCTTGCCAAGGCTTCATCAACCAAATTAGATAAAAGTTGTTCTCCCTATGGAGATTAATTAATCTTTGAAAAGCTTTTTGAGTGCTGACTGACCTTATATTCCAAATTAATACATTATCCATTGACATTATTTGGAATTAGAGATACCACTCATTTTTGGTTGTACCCTCACAGGTACAGTCTTTTCTGCTGGCTTACCACCTGGTTTCTTCTTGTCCATACACCTGCATCATAAGTCTCCCTGCTTAGCTATCTGTTGGAAATTGGCAGCTATAGATTCCTCATCTACATCCTCACCAAGTCCTCCAGTTCAGTATGCCCATCATTTACAACCTGAAGTGCCAAAGGCTTTGGTTCATGGTTCTTTGCTACCATGCCCAACTCCTTTTGTCATGTTTGTTAATGATAATGCCTTTTTCCAATATTCCTCTTGTAACACTAACTATTTTCCCAGCTAGAATACTAGGATCATCTATTGCAGAATATACAATTTGAGCTTGCCATTTTGCGTCCTTTCTCCAAATCATATGCCTTTCTAGTAATGTCAATTTGATCTTGAGTCTGCTTAGTAGACTCCTTCAATATTTTGTAATGATGCTCCATGGCATCTACAGCTCCTTAGATAGCTTTGAATTGCAAATTATATACGGACCCTAGTGTAGGGTTTACTGTAGTTGCCCTCGTAAGAACTATTGTTTCATTGTCTGTACCTTTGCCTTGAACTGTTTGGTTGTTTGACCCAACTGTATCACCTATCAACTCTGTAGGAACAATGTCCAAGTGCCCTTCACCTGAAAACTTCATCAAACAATCTCAATTAACAAACTCTTGAACAGTACCACTAGGGTTTACTGTCCCATTGAGTTTCTTCTTAGATGACTCTTTGATGCTTGATCTCCTATTAAATTACACTTTTGTTTGTGGTCCATTACTAGTTCCAGCTGGTGCGATAGCTAGCTGCACGTTTATTTCTTGAAAATTTTCAACCCTAGTGTTTTGAACACTATGGTTTACTGTATCTTGATGATCTAGGGACCCATTTTTGTTCATCTTTCCTCCTCCTTGTGGAATGCTCTCCCTGTTGTATTCAACATTTTTTATCTCCATGTTCTCCACCTCCTCACTCCACCGAGAATTTCCATAAAATTCTTCATTGTTGGTCACGTTGTTCTTTGTAGTCTCATCAATAATTTGAGAAGGTACTTCTTGACACGAGTTGTTTACAGTGACATTAAGCTCCCTCAATTCATCCTTATTCGTACCAAATCTATTGTTTACCCATTAAATTGTGGACTCCTTACTATTAGTATCCTCAATCCCATGTACAATAGGATTAGGTATGTTTTCCTTACCCGTGTTTTTCATCTCTGTTTTCTTTGGTGTGGCTTTCCCAGTTGGAGAAGTATTTGAGATTATACCTTTGCTTCCTCCCATATTCTCCTCATTCAAAACTTTCTCCACTGCCTCCTTCTTCACACACACAACCTCTTGTATTTTCCCTTCCTCTAATAATGCAAACTTATTAGTTGTTTGCACCAGAACTATTGTATTTTGCTTAATATTGTTTGCCTTTTCCAGCTACTTCCTTGTCCTTCTACTCCTTGTCCTTAGCCTCATTACTATTTTTTGTTCTGTTGTCTCTTACTTCTTACCATCTACCATTAGGGTAGCCAACTTCAATATCACTAGTTAGCCTTTTAACAGGAGGAGACATGTTGTTCAATTTTGTCTGTTTGTTGTCACCATCTACAGTTTGTTCTTGCTCAACAACTGGAATCAATTCCCGATGTATCACCCTGCAATCAGCTTCACAATGACCTTGTAACCTACATTCCTTTCAATACTTAGACATGTAATCATATTTTATTTTTATCCACTTTGATCTCACAACTCATGTTGCCTCGTCGACCACCAGAATTTGTACTCTCTTAGGCAATTCAGCCAAGAGATCTACTTCCACTTTCAGGCGTGCACAACTAGGTCATGTCTTATTATTTGTGGGCAAATCTACATGTAATGGTTTCCTCACCACTGAGGCAAGTGAAAACAGTGACTCTTTCAGAAAGAAAGGATGAGGTAGAGTTGGAAAAAAAATCCATGCCATAGCTATTGAAGTCTCCTCGTCAGGATTAAACCATACATCATACTTTAAAGGCCTCATTTGATATTCATAGCCATCTCTACCTTTAATGTAATTTGTACCTCTTGACATCAAGTTCACATAATCCTCCAGTAAAGTACATCTAATTAAAGCATGTCTAAAACAAAGTAGTCCAATTTGAATTTTCACCTTTAATCCCAAATTGTATAGGAATTAGCTTACGAATACCTTGCATCTCTTTCCACCCATATAAAAATTTCCCAATAACTGCAAAATCGAGATTCTCAATGCTATTCATATTATTGGCTTTTGTGTTTGTCCATTTGATCAACGATCTCCACGTAGAAAGAAAATATGTTTTATAGGGATCAATGAAAGTAGGTTTTGGTTTAACGTAGGTTGCGTGGATGTATCTACTGAAGTAGGTTTAAATATATTAGAGAACTCCAGTGGTGGATTGGGATTGAAAGTGAATCGCATTGGATGGAGGGATGGATTATTTGGAGTTGTGGTGGTTTGAGAGGGCTGACCAGCCATGGAAATAGGTTGTCCACTGGCCGGAGTGGCCATGGGAAGCTCGTGATGGCAACCGCGTATGATGGTCTCCTAGTCGCCAACCTTTCCTCATCATGTTATTTACATGTATCTATTTGGTTTCTACTTGCGGTGTTTCATACCTATCTACTCTATGTACTTTGTTATTGGACCACTAGTACGTGTCGATGTCGACCCTTGTTACTACTTCTTCGAGGTCTGACTAGATAGTTACTCGGTACCCGTTGATTTAGGTACTCATGTTATACGTCTGCACTAATCGTGCAGGTACTGATATAGGTACATCAGGTGGTCATTCGGGCGCGTAGCCACATTAGCTGGAGACATAGTGGTGAGCTGCTTCCCATGCTTCGACTCGCAGTACCTTGAGTCTTCTTTCCACTATGTTTATTTTTATTCTGTCTATTTTTATTCTAGATAGTAGTAATTGTACTTTGTATATTCTACTAGATACCCATGTACTTGTTACACTGGTTTTGGGGATTTTAGTAGATGTCATGGTTGTATCTGATATTTCTATCATTGTGATTTATGTTTGGTTCATACTTCATGACTTAGAAAGAATGAAAGTATTTTACCATTGGTGGTTTACTGTTGTCTTGCCGAACGACAGTGTTGGGTGCCATCATGGCCTAGGATGGGAATTGGATCGTGACAACTAGGTATCACATCACTAGGTTCACACAAGTTTCATGAGTCATGAGTAGACATAGTAGAGTCTTGTGGATAGATACGAAAGTTCATACTTATGTTTGAGAGGCTATACGGTGTTAGGAAATTTTTTTTTCTTCATCTCATATCATGAAGCTGATGTTGTGCTATGTCTAAATTTTTCTCTTATTCTCTTATAGCTAGTGAGAACGCGCGCGCCGGCATAACTGGCGACAGAGAGGCTGTCACCCCATCGTTAGAGTTAGAGGTAGAGGTCAAGGGAGGGCCAGAGCTCCGGTTAGAGGACGAGGTCATCCTAGAGTTACCCCAATGGAACATCCAGTGAATCTGGTAGAGGATCGTGTTATTGAAGAGCAGGATGAGGTAGATGCAGCCGAGTAGGCCGCAACAGATTTTATGATTTCATCGGGCTTTCAGAAGGTCATGGGTCATATGTTGCAGTTTATGGACTCCATGACTCGGGTCAGACTATTTCTGGCATACCCGGTTGCAACTCTAGTGGGAGGAGGAGCAAAGACCCTTAATACTCCTGCGCCAGGGCAAACTACTTCTGTTTTCAAACCCTAGGTGCACTACCTGCGCGGGGGGGGGATG
>ML437122.1:95868-113649 GCA_005239525.1 Nicotiana knightiana
GGTTCAGCTGGTTTCTACGGCTAGATTAGAGACAAGACCGGCAACGACCGTTGAGGAGTAAAAGCGGCTCGATAGATGTTATGACCCCTAAATCCCACCTTTAGGATTATGATCGAACCTAGTTCCTAAGGCGAGGTAAGCCTATCACATAGCAAGATCAACAGAACCAAACACAAACTTAAATAATAATGGAAGCATAAAAAAAGTGCTTGAACATAACCAAAAGTGGAAATACAAGAACAACAACAACAACCTGGTAAAATCCCATACGTGAGTTGTGGGAGGGTATTGTGTACGCAGACCTTACCCCTACCCTGATGGAGTAGAGAGGTTATTTCTGATTAAAAGGGGAAATACAAGGGTCAGATAAATCCCAAATTCAGTAATGCAGAGTCATAAGCTTTACAGAGAGTACATGAAAATCTCAAAAGATAATATTGTTTTGGAATACAATAAATATTTCAGTAGAAGGTGAATCCAAGGCCTAAAAATGAGAATAGCAGGTATACCTTGAACTGTCCACAATATCTGGCTCAACTCACTAGTGACCGGTTCGATTCGAGGTACCTCGATCTGCATAAAAACTATGGAGAAGTGTAGTGTGGTTACACCACAAACAATACCCAGTAAGTATCAAGACTAACCTCGGCGGAGTAGTGATGACTCAATATAAAACTGATGACGAAAAGAAAAATCACTAAATGGCACCAAGGAATAAACATGTGATAATACAGAAAAGTAATCCAACATAGTTAAAACATAAATGATCAATTAAGGAAAACTATGACAGTTCTAATCCTCAAGTAGTTCCAACACAAAATTTAAAACAAGAATCACCCCGAGGTACCACACCTCATGATTATAATTCACAAGTCACAAATCACAAATCATCCTTACGACGTTGCGTAAGATTCATATTTTTAAAACATTTTCCCTGAAATAGCCTCATGCGCACAAGCCTACTTATCTCTCCGCGTGTGCCTCACAATGAAGTATTTTCCCCTACTAGCAACACGCGCATAAGTTCCCTTATCATTCCGCATGCGCATCAATATACACACCATCCTTATGTCGCTGCATTCACATCTCAGTCACATTGCAACAATCAACCACACACCACGTGCTCATATGCCACAACATCTCTCAAACAACAATATCAATACCACAATAATACATAACCCACGACTCAACAACATTGTATACAAGAATTACAACTACAACAATGAAACGAGGAATAATTCAATAACAAAATGTGTTCCATATAACAAAAACTTCAATTAGAGGCATATTAATAGCCTAAGAGTTGTTGATACCTAATTTTTCCGATATATATTTTTTAAATACATATATAATTTCAAAATAGTGCACGAGCGTCAACAAGTATTTTTCATAATGTTTTATAATTTTTAAAGGTTTTAATCAATTTATCCCGGTATTTTTATTATCTAAATAATTATTAATTGCATAAAAATAATTTAATAATGATTTATTACTTACATTTTATCATTTATATTCATATTAAGCTTTAAACATGTTATGTATAATTAGATTTGCATCTTTAGGCTATAATTGCAATATTTCGCAATAATAGCCACATATATGCATAATTACATTATTTACACATGAAAATGACTCTTTATATTTTAATAATATTAACTAATTATTTTAAATTATTTTCATGCAAAAATGATATTTTTTACTATTTATCAATTATTTTCATAAATTATTTTACTGATTTAATTGGGTATTTACAATCTAGCCCTTTTTTCTAATTAATTTTGGACCTAGCCTAACCCAATTACCCCCAACCCAATACATTAACCAGCCCAATACCCCATACCTGTCCAACCCAGTACCCAAATATCCATACTCGTCCAACCTAGACCCATACCCATTTTAAAACCCCGACCCAAGCCCTTGTAAAATCCCAGCCGTTGATCTTTACTTTCTCCTTTTAATTAATCATCTCCCGACCCTAATTCATTTACCACCCACCCGCCTCCCTCAACCACTCTCGTCTCTCCCCCTTTCCCTTCCCAAACCCTAATTCGTCGTCACTATTTCCCTGTTACTCCTACCTAGAAATGGAATCATTTCTTTATTCCTTGCCATATCTAGTCCTACTCCTTTACCAACTACCCATTCTTGATATTGCTTGACTTGCTTGCCTCAAATGGCAAGTGGATATCAAGAAATTCGAACCAGATCTGGTTCAAAATCTCTTATATTTTGGTTATTTCCATCTATATTCATTCCAACCTCTGAGAGTACGAATAGTTTTTCGTATCTTTCAGTTAGTGTTTTGGGTCTCTGGTTCGAACCAGATTTGTTTCATTTTAGTTCGTTTTAATGTTATTATTTACCTTGTTACTCATCGAATCCGCCTATTTTTAGTTAGACCTTCTACTTACCTTAAAACTAGGGTTCAGATCTTTCCAGGATCTAAAATGATTGTCTATTCCTCAAATATTTTTCCTTTAATGTTTCCGTATTTTCATCTATGCGCATCTTTATAGTTTTTCTTTGGTTATTTATGCTGATTTTTACTTACCCTAAAATTTAGGGTTCTTGATTCTTCAAAATCGAACAAATATCGTTCAAACTTTAATTATTTTCGTCTATATGTCTTTGTGCATTTTTATCAAAGCTCTTTTATATTTCTGCCTAGTTTTACTTATATTAAATTTAGGGTTTTTAATTATCTATCTGTCTCTATGCACCTTTAACTTTGGCCGTTAATTGCTGACTAATTTTACTTACCCGAAACTAGGGTTTTGAAATATTTGCTAAGATTTCAGTCTTTCCTTTCTTGTGTGGTACTGGTATTTCCTTATTTTGTTCGATTTACTTGTTCTCATTATTTCCTTACCTTATTTGATCTGGTACTTGACTATTGGTTGATCCCATATAATACTTTCCCTAATTTAAGTAGTACTTACCTAGTTTTATGCTGCTATGATTTGTTAATTGATTGAAGCCGACCTTAAATCTATTCAAATTTTATTTTCATTCCTTAATTATGTATGATTGGCTTATTACCTTATTTGTCTTCTTAATTCAGTGCTATTTAAACCCCTTCTCCCTCTTTCCTTAGGAGACTCGAACTCTCATATTTTACTCACTAAAAAACTTAAAGCTCTCTCCGGTGTTCTGATTTCTGTACTAAGTGCTTATTGTTTTGGCCGGTTGAAAGCCAAAGCCAAAATAAAATTACTCTAGAACTTAACTCCTATTGCACATTTACTTTCTTTCTTCTCAACTGGTATGGGCTAATCCTTGCAATTACATTATCTATGCTTTGCTTGAGTAGCCTGTTTCAATTCCCATTATGATTATGTCCTCTACATGATCCTATGACTTCATTTAGCAACTGTTAACTTAGGACTAAGTTATTTGAATAATATGAATCCTCTCATAAGTTGGTTTAAGGTTTAGTCTGTTTCACTAATCCTGCACCTGTTCTGAACTTTGCAAGACATTATAAACATGTAATCACCTAGTTTGTTTCTTAACTCCTCTGCCCTGTCTGTTTATTTCATGTATCTGGCCAACTCATTTTTTTTATCTAACTGTTTCTGTGATGATTGTCCTAAGTACTAGTCTAAATATTTAACTTCACTAGACTTCAATTTATTTGAGCTATGTGTTTTAAGCATGAATTATGTTTGTTTTCTTGGTGCAGTTCTGCCTGCGACTCTATGTTCTGAATCTTGTTTCTTCTGAGATCCAACTATTTTAAAACCCGCCTCTTTCCTTTTTGTGTACTTATTTTAAAAACCCCACTCCTAGTCATTTAGGTTCTCAACCACCCTTGTGTGAGCACTGACTATGGTCTACCTGAGACTCCTTTGAACTCTGACACACTGGGGACTAGTTTTCCAATTTCTTATGAACTATCTTCTGAATGTGTAGTTCTAGTGTGAGCATTGCTCTGGGTCCCCTGAGGCCCTTGGGAACTTTGACACACTGGAAACCTAGTTCTAATGTGCTATGAATCCCTATGATGTGCTTCAAAGTGGTTATGATTGGAAGGCCTGGTCCCTAGATTTATTTGGGCCTATGAAGGCTCCTTATAGTATAACTATTACCATTATGTAGTTCATTTGATATTTTGGGCTGTAATAATTCTGTAATAACAGATTTGGGGATATTTAGTAAAACTGGGGGGTTTTGTTATATTCTTTTGTCAAATTGGGTAGAAACCCTCCCTATAGGATTCAATCATGATGTTAATTTTGTTCACTATATGAGTCCTATACTATGCTTAGAAATCCTGCTTATAGGACTTATATTTTAATTATGTGTTTTACATTCGCAAGTTAGAAATCGTGCATATAGGACTGTCGTTTTAATTCTGTATTTACATTCGCATGATAGAAATCCTGTCCATAGGATCTATACATGTTTCCGACAAATGTTCATTAGCAATCATGCCTATAGGACCTTGTTGTTGAGTTAATTATCCTTCCCGGCAATCTGTTTAATTTCTGCCCATACACAGTTAATAGATATCATGCCTATAGAATAAACAATTAGGCTCACACCTAGAAATCATGCCTATAAGGTTTAAGTCAATTCAACATTTAGAAATCATGCCTATAAGATTTAAGTCAATTCAGCAATTAGAAAGCATGTACATAGGATTGAAAAAGGAATAAAACCTGTCTTTATAAGTTAAAATCAGTGCGACACCTAGAAATCATGTCTAAAGGTCTATAATCAACAAGCTTGTAGGAATCATGCCTTTATGGTTCTATTGATCGATTATGAATTCAATCGCTATTGTCAATCGCTTAGGCAATATATCTGTAGGACTTAATAATGATTCTGGGTTTATAATTGTGATATATTACTGTTTGGAGTGCCCAAATTCAAACTGAATAATCAGTAGGTAAACAACAGGTTTTAATACTCGCCTTAATAATAAAACTGCCTCTGCACTCTATTTTCTTGCATAGATATCCTGCCTATAGGACCTTAAAGGTTAATAAAACTTGCTGATTTAATTGTGTGCTTTTGTTGTCTATGTGTGGAGGTCAATGTGAGCCCATACTTGTTCTTTATCTGAAAGTGTCACGCCCCGAACCTGGGCCTGGACGTAACACGGCACTCGGTGCCTGACTACATGTGACCGAGTGAACTAACTGGCTGGCTGAATCAACATGTGATATCATAACATACTGAATGCGGAAGATAAAATAACACATGCTGATATACTAAAAGTATGGATGATATAAATCAAAGTACGGAAATACTAATACAATTCTGAAATATATTATTAGCCAACATAGCTTAATATGAAAAGCCTGCGACTCTGTCTAACTATTACTCTAGTCTATGAAGCCTCTAATGAAGTACTGAAAACACTGACTGTCTAAAAATACTGAAGACTGTAAGGTAATGATAATGCCCTGAAAGAATTGGGGATCACCAAATAGCTGGTACGAGAATCCTATCGCTCTAAATCGTCAACCTATAAATCATTATCTGCATCATGAGATGCAGGCCCCGTGCAAAATGGGACCTCAGTACATTTGAATTGCACTGGCAGGTAAAGCAACTGAAAGAAAGAATTATAAATGCTGAAACTAAAATTAAGTTGATAACTGAGAAATGAGAATTAATAACTGAAATGATAACTATTTAATTTGAAACTGAAATGATAACTGATAACTGATAATTGAACTGAACAAAGGAAGTAAGGATATGAATACTCCCTCTTCTGAATGATGAACAACCTGTTTATCTGAATAAGCTACGGCCTCGAGCCCAACATATATGTGCACAAGCTACGGCCTCAGATCCAAGTATACATATACATAACTACAACCTCATGCCCAAAATGCATAAAGCATAAACTACGGCCTCAGGCCCAAACATGCATAAGGCATATAAACTACGGCCTCAGGCCCAAATACAAGTGTTTCAACATTCAGGAACTGAGAATCATACTTAAATACATGATGCTAAAATATTGAACCATACTGAGTTACATGATACTTGAATGCTGAATAGAGCTAGACCGAGACATGTATTCATGAACTGGTTGTGAAGATTGAAACTTCAACTTTTATGAGATGATGATTAATCTAGACTGAGATTCATGGTCATCAACCCACGTCTATATTGATTACACACTGATTTCACAACGTTCAGAATGAAAGTGATGAACGAGTTGCGAAGCTAGAGAATAGAAGTTCTACAACTATTCAAGGAACTGTGCTTAAACTATATTTCTGAGGCAATTGGTAACGTGGTAAAAGAAACATAGTGTAGGGAGAGTCATTAACATTCCCAAACATAGAGAGTTAGCCTCAAATACCTTAACTTCCTTCTCTTGAGCGTAATACAACATTCGCCAACCCTTTCAACTTTAATCTACATCAATACAAGTCAAAGGGATTCCAAATTAGCCACAATAGTCATGTTTTGGTCACTTAGGCATTTTATCAAACACTTGGTGGCATAAAGCTTCATAGCCCTTATTAATGGTGTTTCTACACCCAATAACTCATTATCTTGCTCCTAGATAAATTCTAAAGTCTCAAATGGTTATAATCAACATTATTCTTCATCACCCATAAGCTAAACAACACCCTTAACCAATAATCAACAATCAACACACAAAACCTATAACCGCTCATGCTTTTCTATCAAACCCATCAACTCATATCTCATGAACTAAGGTCTATAATTATTAAACCAATGTTAGAATCAATTAGAGGATGAAGACATTACCTCTTTGAAGTTCAATCCCCTTGAATTCGAGTTCTAGGGTTCCTTCTCTCAACAATGATGTCCCAATCGAATATCTAATGATATGGAGGGTTTAACCATGTTAATAAGGCGTCGGGGAATTGAAATAAACTTAGAATCACCATTAGAACTTACCTTGGATGGTGGAGGTACCTTTAAGGAGTTAGGTTTTTGAGAGCTTTCCTTTCTAGAGAAAGGTTTTATGTTTTGGGGTTGTGGGGGACGAAATAGGGCAAAAAAATGAATTTCCAAGTCCTCAATCGCACCCCTGTAGGCCTGACCGCTGTAAATAGCAGGAACACTGCCTCACGACCGTGGTCGTGGTCCGGGCGCGGTGGTTGCATACTGTTCTTTAATACGCTCATAACCTTTTGCACTAAGATCCGTTCTGGCTCTGTGATATATCATTGGAAAGCTATTTCAAAGGCCTACAACTTTAATGTTTTGCGTTCCCAAATTCCTTATACATATTCACCAAAATCTGCTGGAAGACGGACCTTCTGTAAACCTAGGCGATTTTGTCGAATCTTATGCACTTCAATTTCCATATTGATTTTGAAACAACTATTTTCACTCATACTCATCCACATGGGACTTAATATTTCTAATATATCATATTACCCATTTAAAATATTCACACCTAATCCGAATGTACGGGGTGTTACATTATCTCCCCCTTGGGATCATTCGTCCTCGAATGATTGTCCTGATTGTAACTTCTGCTAACTCCGGCCATAAACGGGTCTGGTGGAACTATGAACTTGCATTAATACTTACATACTAAACTAAATAAATACATGATTACTTAACACTTGAGTTATTGAACTGAATGACTACTGCACTGACTGAATATTGGTCTGCCATGGATACATGAATATTGAACTAATATGGATATATGAATATTAAATTGGCATGAATATTTGAGTATTGAACTAACATCAATATCAGAGTACTAAGCTGGCATGGATATCAATGTATTGGACTAGCATGAGTAGTTGAGTATTGAATTGACATGAGTATCTGAGTACTGGAAACTTGAATGTTATAACATGACACGTGAACTACTGGATATACCACCACTAATTCTGGTGGCAACTCCAACTGATAAGCTAATTGACCGATCCTTCGCAAGATTCTATATGGCCCAATATAGTAGGGACTATGTTTCCCCTTCTTCTCAAATCTCATAACGCCTTTCATAGGCAAAACTTTCAGAAACACCCAATCACCAACTTGAAACTCTAGGTCTCTATGTTGCACGTCCAAATAGGAATTTTGGCGACTCTGAGTCGTCTTCAAACGCTCTTGAATCAACTTAACTTTCTCTATAGTCTGATAGACCAAATTTGGTTCCAACAACTCTGCTTCACCAACTTTGAACCAACCAATTGGCAATCTACACCTCTGCCCATATCTCGCATGGTGCCATCTTGATACTAGAATGGTGGGTATTATTATTAGCAAACTCAATAAGAGGTATGTGATCATCCCAATTACTTTTAACATCAAGGGCATATCCTCAATTGTTTGAATAATGCACTCTACCTGGCCATCTTTCCAAGGATGAAAAACTTGTGCCTAATCATTTCTAAAAGGACTTTTAAAAGTTCATATATGTCTGGAACACACAATTTGTCTTTGTACCTCAAAGTACCATCATCTCCCCTTATTCAAAAGCCATCGTCTTATACTTGTGAATCTCCTCTTTCAACTGCAACACATAGGGATCATCAAATTGTTTCTCCTTCTCTTCGGCTACTAATAGGGAACAAGTCATATTCTAGACAACAACTCTACTATCTTTGGAGTACGCAAATTGAACTCCTAGCTGGGCTAAGCGGTTAATTTCTTTCACCGGAGTTCTCTTATATAACTCAATGATGAGTTATACTTCCTACACTTAATTATCTTCTTAAGCACTTCCTGAAAACACTTATAGAATTGTTGTGAGCTAAGTCTATACTCCAAAGATTAGATTCTCATGTGATGACACTACCCTCGTGATACATAACTGAGCATGATTTTATAGATTTTTTTTTGTATCACATGCTAACTATGCGGGTTTCAAATCTCCAACTGAACTTACTGCCGATTTTCATATCTCCAACTTAGACCAAAGGTCTTATACTTGCAGATCCTTCTCCTTTTGTTGGGATCCAAATAACTTTTCTTATCTTTAGAAATTCTTTGCACTTTATGTCAATGAAGACTCACCTTCCGACTTACTTCTGAGCAATCCTTCTTACTAGGGAAAAACCAAATTATTCACTTGACGGAAAGCTAATGTATTCATAACTATAATACACAATATTAATAATTTAACTCTGCTCACACTGTCAATCTTCGAGAAACCACATTTCAATAATTCCTAAAGGCTATTCTTCTATATTTTGCTCTCTCACTGCTAGCTTTTTTTTTTCTTCAACTGCCAGTGTACTTCAGATTTAACTTAAACTCTTAAAGTTCTAATAAACATTCGGTATTTCAAACTACTGTGCACTCACTAGAGTTAACCTGGCTAAGTAAATCAAATTGTACCTCTACTAGCTCTACTGAAAGTGCTAATTCACTGTATCAACTCAAACATACTTACTATTCTCTTACTAACCACCTGCTAGCGTCATGTGTTCATGTTCTGCTTGAATAACTAAAGTGAAGCATAAGGTTATTTCTAACTTCCCTCACCATCCGACCCTGTTCTACGGTCGCATACTTATCCTTTTTTTAACTATTTACATGGATCTCACTTAGAGAAAGTTCATCTGTCTTAAACAAAATTGGAATATCTAACCCCAAATTTTTTATACACTTCAAAATCATTTTCGACTATAAACATCATTAAATACATAGTCACATAATCTAAGGGGGGACTGTCTTATCTTTTATCTGACAGTAATAGCGGCTTCTTACAGTAGTTCACTAGTGTGGTACTTTCTAATTCTGATTTGAATAAATCTAAATAACTTAAAACCTTTCCCTGAAAGTCAAAATCGACTGCTCTTGGTCATGTCTTCTTAGTCATATACATGAGTTGTACGAGATCACATCTTTTGTAATAACAAACGTTTCTGACTCCTAGGTATTTTACCCTTAGGCTCTTTTCTATCCAAAACTATAGTGACCAATGTTAGGGTCCGATATCTGAACTATCATCATCCCACGTGTGGCTCCATTTTCAAGAATTAAAAGAAATTGTTCACTGAGGTAAAACACATATGATTACCATACACAAACCTATTCTGATAAATCACTTACTGCACCATCCAATGAGTCTTGGTCTTAATCTAGACCTAAAATATGCGAAGATTTCGCTATAACCACTGTTACTTAGATTTTCTTTTAGCACCCGTAGGCATCACTGTATACTCACCAGTCACTAGAATTTTGATACAATGAAAATTGGAGATCTGGTAATTGAATAACTAATAACTGGCATACTGAATAACCATAAACTTGCTAACTTAAAGATTATATAACCGGTAATTGAGTTAAAGTGATAACCATAGAACATGATAACTGCTTTTGTACTTTCTAATAAGGTTATGCTCTAATCTGTACGACTACCCATTGCATCCCACTTTTAACATCATCTCAAGTCTCATTTGTTACCAACATGCACTCTATAATTATACCCCAATAGGGGAAATCATACTCTCTAGAACTTTGGATTTTTCTTGCCCGTCGCTTGGGTATTCATACGTCTGGAATTCGATAGGAAGAGAAGGTTACCTATTGCTCTAATCTTCATGGCACGATCTAGAGTAGAAAGAAATAAGACAATCCTGGATGTCTTGGTAGTTAACCCCGAACCTAGGCCTGGACGTAACATGGCACTCGGTGCCTGACTACATGTGACCGGGAGAACCAACTGGATGGCTGAATCAACATGTGATATCATAACATACTGAATGTGGAAGATAAACTAACACATGCTGATATACTAAAAGCCTGGATGATATAAATCAAAGTGCGGAAATACCAATACAGTTCTGAAACATATTTGTAGCCAACATAACTTAATATGAAAAGCCTGCGACTCTGTCTAACTATTACTCTAGTCTATGAAGCCTCTAATGAAGTATTGAAAACATTGACTGTCTAAAGATACTGAAGATTGTAAGGTAATGATAATGCCCCGAAATAACTTGGGATCATCAAATAGCTGGTACGAGAATCCTAGCGCTCAGAATCGTCAACCTGTAAATCATTACCTACATCGTGAGATGCAGGCCCCGGGCAAAAAGGGACATCAGTACATTTGAATTGCACTGACATGTAAAGCAACTGAAAAAAAAGAATTATAAATACTGAAACTGAAACTAAGTTGATAACTGAGAATTGATAATTGATAACGGAAATGATAACTATTTAAACTGAAACTGAAATGATAACTGATAACTGGTAATTGAACTGAACAAAGGAAGTAAGGATATGATACTCCCTCTTCTGAATGATGAACAACCTGTTTATCTGAATAAGTTACGGCCTCGGGCCCAACATATATGTGCACAAGCTACGGCTTAAGGCCTAAGTATACATATACATAACTACGGCCTCAGGCCCAAAATGCATAAAACATAAACTACGGCCTCAGGCCCAAACATGCATAAAGCATATAAACTACGGCCTCAGACCCAAATACAGGTGTTCAACATTCAGGAACTGAGAATCATACTGAAATACATGATGCTGAAATACTGAACCATACTGAGTTACATGATACTTGAATGTTGAATAAAGCTAGACTGAGACATGTATTTATGAACTGATTGTGAAGATTGAAACTTCAATTGTGTATGACATGATGAGTAATCTAGACTGAGACTAATGGGAATAAACCCATGTCTATATTGATTATGCACTGATTTCACAACTTTCAGAATGAAAGTCATGAACAAGTTGCGAAGCTAGAAAATAGAAGTTCTGCAACTATTCAAGGAACTGGGCTTAGCAATATTTCTGAGGAAATTGGTAACGTGGTAAAAGAAACATAGTGTAGGGAGAATCATTAACATTTCCAAACATATAGAGTTAGCCTCACATACCTTAACTTCCTTCTCTTGAGCGTAATACCACATTCGCCAACCCTTTCAACTGTAATCTATATCAATACAAGTCAAAGGGATTCGAAATTCACAATAGTCATGTTTTGGTCACTTAGGAATTTTATCAAACACTTGGTGGCATAAAGCTTCATAGCCCTGATTAATTGTGTTTCTACACCCAATAACCCATTCTCTTGCTCCTAGATAAATTCTAAAGTCTCAAATGATTATAATCAACATTATTCTTCATCACCCATAAGGTAAACAACGCCCTTAACCAATAATCAACAATCAACACACCAAACCTATAACCGCTCATGCTTTTCTATCAAATCCATCAACTCATATCTCATGAACTAAGGTCTATAATTATAAACCAATGTTAGAATCAATTAGAGGATGAAGACATTACCTCTTTGAAGTTCAATCCCCTTGAATTCGAGTTCTAGGGTTACTGCTCTCAACAATGATGTCCCAATCAAATATCTAATGATATGGAGAGTTTAACCATGTTAATAAGGCAGTGGGGAATTGAAATAAACTTAGAATCACCATTAGAACTTACCTTGGATGGTGGAGGGACCTTTAAGGAGTTAGGTTTTTGAGAGCTTTCCTTTCTAGAGAAAGTTTTTATGTTTTGGGGTTGTGGCGGAAGAAATAGGGAAAAAACAATGACTTCCCAAGTCTGCCACCGCACCCCTGTAGGCCTGACCATGGTAAATAGCAGGAACACTGCCTCACCACTGCGGTCATGGTCCAGGCGCGGTCCAGGCGCAGTGGTTGCGTAGTGTTCTATAAAACGCTCATAACCTTTTGAACGGAGATCCGTTCGGACTCCGTAATATATCACTGGAAAGATATTTGAATGTCCTACAACTTTAATGTTTTGAAGTTTCCCAAATTTCTTACACATTTTCACCAAAACCTGATGGAAGACGGACCTTCTGTAAATAGTCGATTTTGTCGAATCTTATACACCTCACTTTCTATTTTGATTTTGAAACAACTATTTTCACTCATACTCATCCCGATGGGACTTCATATTCTAATATATGAAATTAATACCCATTTAACATATCCACACCTAATCTGAATGTACGGGGTGTTACAGAAAGTCCTATTTGTTTTTGTTTGTTGCCTAGATTTAACATTTCAAGTAACATAGGTTGGTCTAGAAATATCCCAAATAGAGGTCCTAATACCTCCAGGGCCGTAGGTAAGGGACGGGTAGTGCACGCATAAGGAACGATCTAGAAACTACTAGAACGCTTAAGTAACAATTTAAAGATAGTAATTGGATAGTAAAGAGATGATAGTCCATGCGTTAATACTATGAGTAACACCCCGACTTGAGGGAGATACAAAGTATTGCATGGAATGATCCTACAGGCTAAAAAATTTAGGACCCCCTCACCTATACTCCTGTTTAAAATATATTGAATATCATATTTTTCCAAATTGCGTTCTCCCCTTTTAAACTAATTCGCTTAATTTAAGTTCAGTCGGGACCCACCGTTGTGGACCTCGAGGCGTGCCTAACACCATCCCCTCAAGGTAATTTGATCCCTTACCCGATCTCTGGTGATGTAAACTGGTTAAATGAGTTAATTGCTCTAGGTGAACTAACGCACCTTAATCCATTAGGTAGAGACTCTTCCAATTCCAAACCCATCCCGAAAAAGGAGTTGTCCCAAAATGTCGAAACCCAATTTCACGAGAAAAAGGGGGCGCGGCAAGAGTCTAATCGAATCAATTACCACACATAAGCCCGTGTACACACTCATCACCTTATGTACACATCTTTTCACATTTTACAATTAATACAACAAACCAAATCCTAAAGGGAAAGTTTTTCTCATACAAAGCTAGGCAAGATACATACCTCCATTAGGCCAAATCAACACTCAAAAATAGCTTTTTCCTTAAAATTCACCTCTGCACGGCTCAAATCTAGCACAAATAACTTAATAATACTAAACATTGCAAGAGAAAGTAATTTCAATTAATAAAGTTAAGATCTTTATAAAATTCCCCAAGAGTCAACAAAATTCAACCCCAAGCTCGCCTGATCAAAACTCGAGTCAAAGAGTAGATCTCTACTACCATAACCCCACGAGTCCAAATACTGTTTGGTTTTTAAATCAAGTCCAACTCGACTCTCAAATCTCAATTTTTTAGTTTTCAAAACATAGTCAAAATTCCTCAAAAATTATCTTCAAATTCCATGGATTAGATGTTAAAACTCATAAATAATCAAGTTATGTAATTAAAAATGGAAATTCACTTATCCAATAATTGTGTATGAAAATCTCCTCCTAAAGTCTCCTCCCAACGAGTCGAGGGATCAATAATGTGATAAATGAGATTAAGTCTCGAAATCCCACTATATTTTTCAGTTGCAGAAGTCGAAAATGCAACCCAGGGTTCGCAATTACAGACCCTTGCAAATGCGACCTAAAGGTTGCAATTACGCTTCATGACAAGTCAAGGGAATGTCAAAAATGCGACTCATGCATCACATTTGCAATGACTTCCGGGTCGCAAAAGCAACAAAAATCTTGTAAAAGCGACTAGCTCTGGTAGTGACCCCTCTTCGCAATTGCGATCAAGGCGTAACATTTTTGATACATGCACCCTTTCCTTCTTCATAATTGCGATCCTGGTGCTCGCAATTGCAATAATTGTAGCACCAACACCAACTACCTGAAACAAGTCTGAACGTATCCGAAACACGTTCGAATAAGTTAAAAATACACCAAACATCCACACAAGTTTAAAAATATCATTTGAACTTTATCGCGCAATCAAAACACCAAAATAACATCCGTAACCACGAATTGCACACCAAAACATATGAAAAGTAAAATAAAACTCAAGATTCGATAAATTCATAACAAAGCGCATGATTCTGATCAAACCAACTCAGAATGACACCAAACTTTGCAAAAAAGTTCCAAATGACAAAATGGACCTATTCAAAGTCTCGAAACCAATATCCAAACCCCATATCCAAAAAGTTAACTTATGGTCAAATTTAAGAAATTTCTAAACCTTTAAATTGCCAACTTTCAGCAAAATAAGTTAAATCAACCTAGGAACCTATGAATCCAATTTTGGACATGTACATAAGTCTAAAATCACCATACGAGCCTATTGGAACCATCAAAATACCATTACGGGATCGTTTTCACAAAATTCAAACCTCGATTAATCTAACTTAAGCGTCTTAACTAAAGAACCAATGTATACAAATCATTCTAAAAGTTCCCTGAAATGAAATAACCATCTCCGCAACCCATAAAATCACAAATGCAAATACAAAAAGGTTTGAAAAGGGACACAAGGCTAAATACACAAAATGAACGATCGAGTCGTTAGAACAGATTTGTTAGGCTTCATCCTCCTCAATTTAATGGTGAGAAGTCAGATGACCCATATGATTCATTGACGGTTACAGCTAGACACTGCATATTTGGGATTATTAGAGTCTAACAGGGTGGACTTCACCATATTTTAGATATTTGGGAAGGCCTATAGATGGTGGCAATCTTATCTCCTGAGTAAGGCTAGTAAGTTCATCTTCCTTGACTTGGGATCAGTTCAAACACCTCTTCTTGGAGAAGTATATCCTAACTTCATAGAGAGAGGAGTTTGGGTGTCAGTTCGAGTGACTCCAATAGGGTTATATGTCTATGACCGACTATAAGGCAAGACTCGCTGAGTTGTCTCGTCATGCAGCTATCATACTTCCCATAGATGCATATAGAGTGCGGAGGTTTATTGCGGGTTGCACTAGGGGATTCATGTTTCTATGGACCAAGAGGTATAGACATGACTCTTTACTACCAGGTTACAGGGAAGAGAGTTCACATCGAGGGATAAATGACCACATCATTCTGGTGGGTTCAGTAGTACCTTGTCTGGGTGCAGAGGTTAGTTCGTGAGAGGCCATCCTAGCAGGACTATGTATTTAGCACCACCGTCTATTCTGGGTGCTGTAGTGCGACCTTTGTTTAACGTCATTCCATAGAGCACCTAAAATCCGGTAGCTATTCAGGGTTTCTCTCGTGGGTACTCCAGCTATTAGGGCTAGATCGAGGGTCAACAGTTTTATGCACCACGAGGTTGCTTCGATTGCGGGGAGCTTGGTCATGTGCGAAGGATTTGTTATAGACTTCAGGGCAAGGTAGTGCACCGGAGCCATAAACCTATGATTACCGGACCAGCTATTCCACCGCCTGTCTGGCTGGTCAGAGGAGGAGGGCCTATGGGTAGAGGTTGATCTAGAGGTGGATGCTAGTTAGGCAGCGCTTCGACTAGATTCTATGCAATTCTAGCCAGACCATAGGCAGTAGCCTCTGACGCCATGATCATATGTATTATTTATGTCTTTCTTAGAGATGCTTTAGTACTATTTGATCTAGAGTCTACCTATTCCCATGTCTCTTCTCTATTTGATCCCTATCTAGATGTATCTCGTGAGTCCTTGGGTGTTCCTGTATATGTTACCATGCGAGTGGGTGATTCTATTATTATGGATTGGGCTTACCGACATTTTTGTAGTGACTTTTTGTGGGTATGAGGCCAGATCAGATCTTCTGTTTCTTGATATGATTGACTTCGAGGTTATCCTGGCCGTGGAATCTCCGTATCATACAATTCTCGATTTCCATTCCAAGATTGTTACATTGACAATGATAGAGTTGCCTAGGTTGGAGTAAAGAGGTTCATCTATTAATACATCCAATCAAATTATTTTTTTTGAAGGCTCGACATATGGTCAAGAAGGGTTTCTTGGCCTATCTAGCCTTTATTTGAGATACTACTATGGAGACTCCCACGACAGCTTCAGTGGCAATGGTGCGGGAGTTTTCCGATGTATTTCCTACTGATATACTAGGCATGTCACTAAATTGTGGTATCGCTTTCAATATTGATTTTGCACTAGACACCTAGCCTATCTCTATTCTGACTTATCGTACGGCTCCCACAGAGTTAAGAGATATGAAGGATCAATTTCAGGAGTTGTTTGAGAAGGGATTCATCAGGCTGAGTGTGTCGATTTGGGGCGCATTAGTATTATTTATAAAGAAGAAGGATGGGATCATGCGAATGTGCATTGAATACTGCCAGCTGAATAAGGTCACCATAAAGAATAGGTATTTGTTATCGTGCATTGATGATTTATTCGATCAGTTTTAGGGTTCTAGGGTGTTCTCGAAGACCGACTTGAGATCTAGGTGTCATCAGTTGAGGATTTGTTCTTCGGATGTTCTGAAGATATTTTTCTAGACTGGATATGGGCACTACGAGTTTCTAGTGATGTCTTTTGGATTGACTAATTCTCTAGAAGCATTTATAGATTTGATGAATCGGGTGTTCAGGCCATATCTTAACTCATTTTCCATTGTCTTCATTGATGACATATTGATCTACTCGTGTAGTATAGAGGAGCACGCATCATTTGAGGATAGTGCTTCAGACTTTGAGGGAACAAAAAATATATGTTAAGTTCTCCAAGTGTGAGTTCTAGTTAGATTTTGTGGCATTCTTGGGGCATGTTCTGTCAGGTGGGGGTGTTAATGTGGATCCTAAGAAGATTGAGGTAGCCTAAAATTGGCCTCGTCCTACCACAACGACTGTGATCGGGAGTTTCTTGGGGCTAACAGGTTATAATCATTGATTTGTGGAGGGATTATGGTCTATTGCAGCTCCTTTGACTAACTTGACCTATAAGGGTGTTTAGTTTAGATGATCCAATAATTGCGATGTGGGCTTTCAAAAGCTCAATACCGCATTGACTACAATAGTAGTGTTGGTTTTGCATTTCGGTTCAGGAATGTACATTGTGTATCCATGCTTCACGTGTTGTGTTAGGTTGTCTATTAATGCTTGTAGGGTGAGTTATTGCATATGATTTATGTCAGTTGAAGCCCCAAGAGAAGAATTGTCACGCCCCGATCTTGGGGGGGGGGGGGGG